>JAECUM010002491.1:0-89908 GCA_016617855.1 Megalonaias nervosa
ATATATATATATATATATATATAAGACCCTGTACTAGAAAGGTTTTTAAACCCACTTTTTCACTCTGAACATTTTCATGGTTTGAATACATATAGTATCAAATTTGTAATCGTAAAAATAAAGTAGGATTCCTTTGTGACAGTTTCTGGTCTGACAAGTACATGTAGGTAGGCAAAAGTAATTGAGAATGGACATGTTGGTTGTTATGCAATGCTGACATCATTTGGCATTTGTTAAGGGCGGAATATACAAACAGATTTATTCTCATAGTGTGAATCTGCATCTGCATGGCCCATGGATGAGTAAATAGTAAAGTCATCCTCTACATAGCCAATTTTTACTTGGTCAGGCCGAGTGGACAAGTGGTTTCCTGAACCCAATAGATCATCCTTTTGAAGAACAAAAATTAGGAAAGGCAAAATCATGACATAAGGTCTAATTTAGCCTGATTTACTTTTTAGGGAAGGCAATGATCCAGATGACCATGGGAAGATTACATACAGAGAGCTCAGGGCGAAAGTCTGCAAGTTTGCCAATGTTCTCAAGAATTTAGGTATAACATGTATGTATGTGTGTGTGTATACTTTTAAAGTCAGATGGGGGGAAAAAAAGATTGAAAAAAAATCTACTTGCGTGGAAATTTAGCAGTTCCATTACACACAATCCAGGTTTGTTTGTTTATTTTTTGCAAAATTCAGTGCAAGTTAGTATAAAATTTTTTAAGTTTTCTTCGACTGCCAGATGAAACAATTTTTTTTCTCAGCTGGAACACAAGATTCAAAGAAGAATGCATTTTGTTTAGGTTTATCTTTAAAAGTTAAATCACTTATATGATATGTAACATTTTACATGTACGGTGAGTGTATGTTCATATGTTTGATTGCAGTAATAATAACTGTTTGCATATAAAGTCCCCTTTACATGAGCATGCTCTGGGATTGGTTCTGAATTGATGGGTCAAAGATACAGTCTGTTAACTTGGGGGGGGGGTTAGAAGGAGAAAATTGTGTTTTCTTTCTTGATATGCAGTACTAGTAAATGAATTAACTAAAGTAAATCGTGATATTTTACCATAATTCAAGTTTTTGGGAATATTGTATATTCCGTATATTTCTGAAAAGAATTTTTTTTAGAAATACTGGCATCACACATATTACTGTGTCATTGTATTTGCCAGATTAGATATATTGCCAAATTTACACAGAATGGTATGCTTGTTAAGTTTGTGATTTACAATACACAGGTTTGGGCTAAGGCTCTTTAGTGAAGGATTCACCTTCTCATTGTTTCAGATGTTTTAGATGTAGGCAAGCCTTGACATGTTTTTACTTATACTGCATACTGTGTTCTGACATGTTATTTATGATTTCCTTTCAAAAGTGGTGATAAATGTACATAAGCATCACTCTGTCTTGGCATTATTGATGTCACACAGGTGAAATTGTGCCTTAATTTGTCTGCTGGTGGTGGTGGTGGTGCAATTAGGCAATACATTGTGTTTTGCTTTTGCAGGCATGGCATTGCATTGAACAAAACTTCTGAAAGGAATATGTACAAAAGAGTTACAATGCTTTTTGATCCAAAATAGGTGCTATTGCTCTGATGTGGAATATAAAGTCAAAACCTCCATATCTCAAAAACTTTGCTTCTTTTAGCTCCCATTCTTTGTTTATGTCACTGTCATTAAGCTACATTCCCTTCAAGGACTAAGTAAAACAACTACATTAATTAACCATGTTTTTCTGTCATATACTTATACAGGATTATAAATGACAATGATGTCAAAACTAGTTCAGATACAAATGTTACCCATTAAATAGATGTTCCTTATATACACTCCTATGCAAGAAGTTTCCCAATTTCTTTAATGAATCTCAGACTTTTGAAGTAACTGACACTTTTTGAAAAGCTTTGAAACTTATATTAAATTCATTCTTTTTATATAGTTATGAATTATATTAGTGGCGAATTGTTGAGTAGACTCCAGATAAAAATGTAATGGTCCATTTGAGTATCATGACTCTGGCTCCTGAAGATAAGTTGTACAAATCTTGTAATATTGGAGGTCCTGATGAATTACAATCTGATTAAAATGATATCTCCGCTGTCCCACGTGAATATCTGATGGCAACCACTTAGGGGTCGTGTTCTGGTGACTTTTGAATTGACTAGTGGAATTGCAATTTTCAGAAATCAGAAAGTGAATCAAATAATTTGGCACAGATTGATGCTCTACAGTCATCCTGCTTGGTCACCCAAACATGAAGATTTAAGACTTCATTGATCAACTGATAAAATCAGTGATTATTGTAATGACATAGGTCACTAGAACATAATCACTAAGCGGTCACTGTCAGATCTTCAAGTAGGACAGTGGAGATCTGATTTTAATCAGATTGGACGAATTGTCAGTTTAAAATTCAATGCAGATTTTGGAATGTTTTCAGAAAATGGAGCTGTTAGTACGAGCTAAACACTCATTGTCTTCATATGCTCTTACCTACAAGACATGATTATATGTGATGTAATTTTATTTTGGACTGTTAAAAATAAGCAATAAGCATGTTAGAAAATGTCAGCTACACTGTGCTGTTAGTCAGTGGAGCCTTTTCAGAATTGGACAAATTATTGGCACATGATTGTACAGGGGCCTAACTTTCACTTAAAAGTCTTGCCCTTTCTTTCAAGGTCTTAGAATTGCGTGATCCACTCCAATTTGTGTCCATTCAGGGTTTGAAAAAAAAAAGAAAATGATAACAATTCTGTACATATCTGGTAGTGATAATTGGTAAAACTGAACTAAATCCTGAAATTATTTTTAATATCTGACATAATTTTTAGATAGTCTCAAGCTGCTGCTGACACGAGTATTTTTTGTTTTTTAGTGAGTCTCATAAGCTTTAAATAGCACTTGATATCCACACACATAAGATGTTAAAATGCTATTACTGTCTGCCTGTCTGTAGTCCGTTTGTCAGTCCATACACACTATAGTTTTCCAGAGCATAAATCTAAAACCTTTCCAAGGTATTGATATGAAATTTCTAACACATATTGGAATAGTGGACCAGAAATTTTATTTGCTCTTTTTGCTGTCCACATTCCTTAAGTTTCAGTACCTTTTATGAATTATCTTTGTTTTGTATTCATCGAGACCTGTTTGCAGGGAAAGACAAGAATACCCTCAACAACAAAAAAACATTTAAGATCTCTCTCTGAACTAGTAATATATTTTGGACTAGAGGTTCAGATGTGCCTTCTGCTATTAACAGTTCTTCAGTTTTCAATTATTTTTAACATTTGTTTATCCATCCATGCATAATTCAGATTTTTTTCCTTGGGCATAACTCGAACACTTTGAGATGTCTATATGAAAGTTGGAACAAATCAGACTAGTGATCCAAATGCATCTCTACTTTTCACAATTCTTCAGTTTAAATATTTATAATGTTTTTCTCTGTCTTCTGTTCCATCCGTCCATTATCCACACTTCAATTTTCTGGGGCAAAAGTTTAGTACATGTATTCAGCTAGTCGTATCAATGTGCATGTTGCTGATCGGCTTTTCACTTTCAGTATATTGGACTTTTTTTTCTGTTTCTCATCAACATTCATCCACCATTCACTTTCTTTTCCAGAGGAATACTCATGATAACTACCACTGTCCAGCATACTTTGTAAATATGAACATCCTATGTATGAAATCTATGTATGTCAATTATTCATAACATTTTCAGGGCCTGTAAATTTCATTTTTGTCTCGCTGGTTCCAGGACCAGTAGGACCCCAAACTGCTTAGATCTGCATAAGCGAAGGACTGGTCCAACAGCTAAGTCTGACATGAATATTTACACCAGTGTGTTAAAAAAAAAATCAAAAGACAGGAATAATAAAACAATTTTCTATCTTCATAATTTTTCATTGTCTAACGTTTAAGCTGGAATCTGAAAAGGGCAACGTTTGTAATTATGTTGGTATAATTATTGCACTCTTTAAGTATTGGGCACTACTTTTTATATGCTGTAATCTAAAATGTTTTCATTTTTGCATGTGTGCTGTAATGGTAGTTATGTGTAATTTCAATTCTAGAATAACTTTCTGTTCATTTAACAGTGTTGCTTCTATAAAAGAGACTCTGTATTATTTGTATACACTGTCATGATTAAACAGTGTTTCACATGATCATCCTTGGAATTATGTATTACACCACTCCCTCGATAATTCGCGCCCGGATAACTCACGAACCCGCTTATAATGAGGTGTCCGGCATGGCTCCCGATTTTTTCCAAAGAAAATATATTTTAAAATGTGCTGAACGTGAAAAAAATCGCGATAAGAATTGGCAAATTGGCAAATTGAACCTTGATACAAACCGTATATTATGTAAATTTTCATACACGAAAAAATTATTATTAATCATTAATTTTTGTAAAAACAAAATGGGAATACGGTATTTTCGATCTTTTTTGCAAACGTAAATCTTCTTAGTGCAAATTTTATGTCCGATAATTTAACAAATTTTTTAAATAATACAAAGTGATATGTACGAAAAATTTAAATAATTATTATTTTGATAACTGGATTGTGGACGAAAAATTAAAGGGTACGAAAAAATACATGAAATACGGTAGCTCATTTTATCATCGGAAATGGTGATTATTGCCCGTAAAGATAGAATCCATGTTGTGAAATTTGCAAGTTCTAATAAGATATCACATATTATGTTTGGGGGTGGGGGTTTTGAGAGAAATAGTTGTTAGTACACTGTGAATAAACAGTCTGGTGAAACAGTGATCAACGAAAAAATTCTGGTAAATGCTAACAGATGGCAACAGAGAATGAAATAAACACCAATTAAATGTCTTGCTATGTGAAATTCACATTCTAATCCTTTACTTTCGCTTCAGTGTAAACACTATAATCGCAACATATTCTCTTCTATGAAAACATGAAAAGAGTCAATCGACCGTCACATCGAAACCCGTGAGTACTTCTGTGAGAACCTAATTACATGCCGGCTTTGTTTTGATCAACAACTTCGGGAACTGTTTGTTGCATTAAAAAAAATCAAGTAAAAGAGACCTGTGTTGTTTTATCACTTTGACTGTGTCTTTTGTATCAAATCAATCAAGGGAAGTACAATTAAAAAAAAATTAAAAGGCATGCCAGCAGCATAAGTTCTTGTGGTCATTACTGTTCTCAAAATTCATTTTATTTGACCAATCAAAAATGGTTTCACATTTTTATGTACTTAGCATCACTAAAGTATATAATATCAGTAATGTATCCTAATCATTTGTAAATGTGACCATGGAGAGCGAAAGGTGTACTTATTGACTGAAAAGCTGTGCATCATAGATAGGGTTCATAATGGCGAAGCGAGATCCAATGTTTGCAATGAACTAAACAATTGTTGAGTCGATATTTAGAGTTTAGCTTAAGAATAAGCAGAAACTTCGAGATTATTTACATGATGTTGATTCAGATAATGGGATCAAATGAGAACGAGCACGGACTGCAAACGATACTGAATTAGATGATGCTGTGTACACATGGTTCACACAGCAACGTGAACAAGGTGTTCCCATCTCTGGAACAATTCTCAAGGCCCAAGCAGAAAAAATGGCAAAAAGTATGCAGAATGAATCTCGTTTTAGGGCAAGCCATGGATGGCTTTGGAGATTCCAGCGCCGACATAGAATTAAACAAAATTCATTGTCGGGAGAAATATGCTCAGCGAATCAGGAAGCCGCATGTAATTATCCATACCAGCTCAGAGAGATAATCATCCGTGAACAATACACAGAGGCTGCAGAGAAATCAAAGAGTAACACAAAAAAAATGAACAGATGTTTTCAAAATGTGAAGTGATATTTGTCAAACGTGTCACAAACTGCAAGTATTATCGTGTTCTAATTTACGTTATTTTAAATTTGTAGACCCATTAAATTCATGTTGGTAATGGTTAACCCTTGTAAATTTTTATTTTTTTTTCATTTTACTTCTACCGCAATCAAATCTACCCATCATTCGATCGACATTGTTTCTTTGAAATGAGTGTCAATCTTTTGTATAAAAAAGTCTACTTTGGATCAAACAATAAAACTAGAATTTATCCAATTCAGCACAAAAATTGTGACGCAGTACACAATGTGCGAAGTCGTACATATGTTAAGCGAATGGAAACCATGTGGAATAATGTTTTGATGATCTCCTCAATATACTGTAAGTTATCCTGAAATTAATGTTACTCTGTGAGGAAAAAAGTAAACAAAGTACACAGCTGTATAGAGATATTTATTCACAGTTAATCTTAGCACGATTATTGAGTATTCAACACTAACATGCCAACCCAACCCACCCCCCTTTTGCCTCTACGTCGATCCCTTTGTTAGTTTTGTTGTTTGTTATAGGTCCCTAGATAACTTGCGCCCTCGCTTATAACGCGGTCAATGTTTTTGGACCCCATTGTGCGTGAGTTATCGAGGGAGTGGTGTATTTAGAAAAACTAAAAAATTGTGCAGATGAAAAGTGAGAATGGGTTTTAACAAGTTAACAAGTTTTGGAAAAATCCAGAATTTACACGAGTTTTTTGGGATCACGTCTGATACTACCTTAACAAAATCAACTGGCTTACTACTTACCATTTGGAAGAAGTCTCACCTGGATACACTTTGCTAATAATGAGCTGACTGGTTTGTACCTTTGTTAAAAAGTCATTTAGAAAAGCCATTATATGTCTGCTCATGTCTTTCATCAACTTTACAAAGTCGATACATTATAGCATACTGAAAATAGTACCAAAAACAAGCAGTGATTCCATCATGTAAGCAATGTTTGGACTTAAACATGCTCTTAAAATTGCATTTGCCCAGAACTCAGACTGTTGCTATCAGGTACTTGTGGGACATAAAAATATACTAGTCCCAGGCATTGAGAACTCCATTTTGTACAACCCCGATACTTAGACATTTCTGCATTAAATGTTTTTATGTTACCATGGAAACAATGTATAGCATAAGTTGTACATAGTGTGATGAACCACTGGGTACTAGTACAGATTATGGACCATGGGGTGGTTTTATTAGGAGTCTAAAGAAGAGCATGTGACTTGGTGCAGTGGGGGTGACATGTTATCGCTAGATAATTCTTGTATCATTTTTTCAGGAGTTCAGAAGGGAGATCGAGTGGCCATCTATATGCCTATGATATTGGAGATCTCGGTGGCCATGCTTGCATGTGCCAGAATTGGTGCCATACATTCCATTGTGGTAAGCAACTATTCACTCATTGTCTGATTTTGAATTATATCATAGCTTGTTTAACATGAGATGTTGATGGAGTATTGGGAAATTATGTGCCCAAACTGTGGCAAAGACAGTAGAATGGACAGTGTTTGCTGTATTTCAGTTTACTGTATTATGGCTAATTTGGAAAAAGAAACAACAAAAAAACAGCAAACAAACTGGGGATATAGTAGTCTTGTTTTAATATCTCCTTAATTTGTTTGAGATAATTATGTGAAAAATAACTTTGTATGTTTTTTTATTGTGATTTTGACATTGTGTTCTGTAAAAAATGGAGTGTGTTTGGCCCCAATGTATCTGATACCTTACAAGAGGTATTTCTTATGCATTTGCCTACTGAAAGATACATATATTTTTGTTTTCTTTTGGTGATCAATCACTCCTTTGTGAATATTAAAAATTGGTGAATTTGTTCATTAACCCTTTCATCACTATGGACCGGTATACCGGTCCAGGGGAAGTAAGGCCGTAGACAGTGTGTACCGGTCTGGAGCAGTGTTCTTGTCTAACGTTATAGTACCCGACTATATAAATTTCGGGGTACCTCTAATAACTTCCTTCTTGTAATGTAGATATTATATTTGGATTATCTTGTGGGTTTAGCTTGTATACAGCTAGAAATATGGAACAAAGTAGTCACATTTAGCGAGTTTTCTGAACGGTGAAATTTGTATCCAAAATGGCGGACTTCGAAGAAAGATCAGATGGGAGTGAAGTGTCAGATTTTTAATTATCTGAGGATTTTTACCAATTTCGACCAAGTACAGTTGGATGAAAATGAGAGAAGACATCTGGAGAGACAATGGCGTGCGCTTGTGGGTGACAGTGATCACGATGAAGAGGTTTTGAACCGGAGGAATTGTACGCTTCTCGTAATTTTGTTTGAACGAAGTTGGAAAACCAAAGAGATTTGTTACAGTTTTCTGAGAGAGTTGGACCATCCAAATGTTAGATGGCTCCAGGAAAGCTTTGGAATATTTTCAAATATTCTATTCAGATGAAGTTTTTGGAAACATTGTCCGTCTAACAAATTTGAATGCGACGATCAAACGTGCCAGAGGCAATACAGGTGTGTGGACAGATCTCACCTTGATGAAAGCTTCTACCTGCCAGATACCTGAAAGAAAGACTTGTGTTGCTACTGGAATTATTTATGAGTACATCTAGGGTCAATTGAACAACTTTTGGGAACTTTCTAAGTTTTCTAAGAAGTAAATAGATAATTACTTGTATTTTACCTGTTGTGTTACCTGTTTGCACCTGTATTTAACAGTTATAACAGATATGCACATTTTAATGAATTATTCATAAAATTTGATGTTTAACCTTGAGTTTGACACATAATCCAGCCAGATATCTTTAAAATTGGCAACGTTATGTTATTTCAAAGTCAACAAGTCATTTTGCTTTACATCTCCAAAGTTACTTAGTGTTGAGGACTCTATGCCTACAAAGTTACTTAGTGATGAAAGGGTTAAATGCTTTGTAATCAGGTTTTTTTTTTTATTACATCTAGTTGTAATTTAGTAGAATAGTCATTTCTACCATGTCACTAACCAGGATTAATGTTGATTTCTACGTGATTGTAATTTTAGGAAAACATATTTAAAACTTAAACCTCATTTTTTAAAAAATTCTTTAAAAACTAAATGTTGATAAAAGCCAGATAAATTTGGAGGTGGAGGGTAACAATATTTTGTTCAAAATGATGCAATTTTTGCAACAATTTTACAGTCAGAGCAACTTGCTACTGGTTGTGTGTTGAAATGGGCAACAGAAGAACTTTTCATTTTCAGCCAAATTATCATATAGCTGTATGACTTTCACCATCTAGAGAACCAGTCAGGTGTCATTTCAGGAAAGCAATAAATATATTCAGGCCTGCTGCTTTGAATAAGACATTTGAGAAACTTAAAATCAATAGTTTTGCTTCAGAATTGGGTTAAAAGTAACTTTTGTGTTAAACTGTTTTTCAGTTTTCAGATACGGTAAATATAAATTTCTTATATTTGTCATATGTACAGTCGGCTCTTGTTTTTTTATGTCATTGAAAAGATGATGCCATTACTCATTCCCCATTATGTTTTAATATGGGAGGGGGATAATAAAGCTAATTTTTTTTTGTCTGTCTCTCTGGACATAAACATTTTTGTACTGTTCAAGATATCTGTATGAAATTTGGTGTACATATTGTATTGCTAGTCCAGATGTTCCCTTTGCTATCCACAATTCTTGATTTTAAGTATTACAAATAATGGTTTTGTCTATTTGTTTTCTCCATCCATCCATTACCAGCACTTGTGTTTCTACATGTAACTCTGAAACCATTTAAGATATCTTTTTGCAGCTTGGTATACACATTAGACCTAGTATTCCAATGCATTTTTGGATTATTGCATCCTTTAATCTGTTCATCCATCTATCCATTATCCAAAACCAATGACAATGTCTTTGTGCCACTTGGTACATATATTGCTCAAATAGTCCAGGTCTTTCGTTAGCAAATTACAACTCTTCAGTGTCATTAAATTTGTTTTTATCTGTGCATTCATTCATTCATCTATTATCTGGACTTTCGTTTCTGGGGCAAAGTACCAACACTGTTTAAGATGTCAGTGAAATTTAGTACACATATGGCAAGCACATGCAGTTTAGCTGTGCCTGTTGCTATTCACATTCTTCAGATTAATTTCTTGTTGACATGCACAATAAAGTTAGAAATGTCCATGTTCTGAAGACTAATCTATCTGCCTCCATCCTTCCCATGATTATGTTGCAGTTTCAGATGTCCAGAGACTTTTGCTATTTCTGATAAGGAAGAAAAATAAATTTGTATAACTTGATCACTTGCATTTTCATGATTTGGTTTTAAAAAATATATTTGATATCTTCGGAACTATGAGGCAGACCTATGTATCCCACTCAGATTAGTAAGAATCTCTTTCTGTGTCATAGATGCCAGGGTTCCACTTGGTCTAAGGCACTCATTTTTATAGATCACACACCACTGAGTTCAAGTCTCTCTCAACCAGTGTAGGTATGTGGGAAAGTCTGCCCATAACCAGTACCCCAGATAACTGTTGAACACTCATAAATTAAAATTTATGTAGTGAATAGATATTTACTAAACAAATTGGGTATTTGTTTATTTTAAATGATACCATTTAAAACTGGAGACACTCTAGCAAGTACCTGTGTAATTTGGTGTATGCTGACCAGATCAAACATCGTTCATTTTGTATTTGGTGCAGTGCATACATCACAACCTTTTCTTTATGTTGGTTACATCAGTTTCTTCCAAGCATGGTAATGATCATCTCCACAAAGCATGTTTCTTAGTGTCATTTGGCTCAAAAAAACTAAGATATCTAATGGTTCCTCGGGTAGCTGAAAGGTCTGAAGTGCTCAACTTTACCAATCATTGCCATCTCACCTGTCTGCATGGGATTGAGTCTTGGGCTTGGCCAATGTGGGTATATGAGAAAGCTTGCCAGTAGCTTCCCTTGGGTAGGTGGTTCTTACCAGGATTTTCACTGGTTCTTCCACCACCAATTATTCTGGCCACCATTACTATTAAAAAAAAAACTTTAAATGACTAATTAAAACTATTCAGAATAATTGGACCAGATCTACAACATTCAGGCATACAAACATTTCAGGTATATTGGCATAGAATGGCTTTCATCTTTATACAAATGATGCCCAACCACTATCAAATATCACTGAACTACTGAACAGAATTTGACAGAAAGCAACCTGGTATAGCTTACAAATAAAGATGATTCTCAAAAATCAAATGTGGCAAATGTTACACATATATGCAGATAAACATTTGAACCACTCCTCAAAAACCACTCCAGAGAATTTGACAAAATATGACATAATATGTTTTGACTGTAAGGGCTTTCAGATTTGCACAGATTTGCACAAATGATGCTGATTTACCATTAGATATGGCCACCATTAGTAAAACTAGAAAATCCCTTAAATGACTTCTTACCACATACTGCTCAACAGAATTTGACCACATTGGACATAAAACATACATAAAGGGTTTTTAGACATTTGTATAAATGATGACAATCTGCTGTTAAACATGGCTGTTGTAGCAAACAGCAGGAAAGACTTAAAAAGATCTCTAAAACACTGCTTAACAGACTTTCAGATTTATGACTGTCATTATTAAAAATTTAAATGTATTTACACCATCCATGTAACAGAATGTGACCAACTTTGACAAAAAGCAACCTTGCATAAAGACCTTTTAATAAAATCATACTAAATCTTGCACTATAAATTATGGATGTCGACATAAAAATTTGAAAAACTTTGTTACAGTTAATTTTATAACATGCAATGAACATTAGGTGAGATTTCTACCATCCTACTGACCCTGAAACTTTGCATTTGACTATTAGGCATCACCTTTTCATAGCAAAGATGGTGACCACTGTAAGAAGACCACTGTATTATAGACCACTGGTAATCTCCAAGATACTGTATTACTGTATGTATTAACCAGACTTTAAATGAGATCCATAGTCAGACCTGTCTTAAATAGTCATCTATGGAAAGTAGGAGTAGTTGGGTTTGAAGGTGTTTATTTATTAGATGTTAATTTCTTGATGTTTTGCTTTTTCAGACTTTGGAAAGCTGTCTTTTTTATATAGATCACTTTAAGGCAGGATTGACAATACTGACCTTTGCATGAGACCATCATCTTTGACCTAACATATTGCAACCATTGTATAGTAAAGCTGATGATTAACCAGTGTTTTTTCTTTCTGTCTGTCTGTTTGTCTGTCATTCTTGAAAATATGTCACTTGACAAGAGTTGTCACATCTTACCTAGGGCTCAATAATCCTGTTGTTTCCTGGGTATAAATGGGTCACCAAAGATGACATCAATTCACCTAATGTCACAAAAGCACAGATATGCACATGATGTGTATATTTTTAAGTAAATGAACAATTTTCAGTTATGCTTGACATGAAATGATATTCTAGCTCAGGTGCTGGAACAAGATTTTTGTTAGGAACCTGGCAGGACACATCACTATAATACCAGGCTCTTTTATAGAATGCAGAATTGTGTAATTCACACTAAGTTCTAAAATACCATGCCAAAAATTGAACCTAAAGATTCAGCATGATTTTTGCAATCCCTTCATTTATTTCCCCAACCCCATTTAGATCTCCTAGTCATAGATCTACCTGAATTCCCCACTGAAATGATAAATGGTAAATCCCTTATAGATGGAATAGTACTGTTGTTCATACTTCCTCAAAGATCTTGTTGAATGCTTTGCAAGATAGAAAATGATCTTCTGAATATAAATTGCTGTGAGGGGGTTTCAAACATATTATGGCCACACTAGATAGATTTTCAGATTTTGGTCTTCCTGAAGGTAATGTCACTTGCCTATTTCTGGTCATTGGGATTCATGTGTTTGTCCCAGTGCTGGACGATGTTGCTGTGTCATTGGATGTCAGAAACTCCATAATGACATGGTCTTTGCAGTATGAGCAAAGAATAAAATGCTTCCCATTGCTGCCGTGCTTCACAAAGTTGGACTTTAGCAACCAGGAAATCTGAAATTTACTTTTCCTGAACTTTACTCACTTTGCAGATGACTCATCCTTTCTAAAACGAGAGGTGCGTTTCGATTTTTTGTCTTAAAAAATGAATTTCACTTGTACACTATTCCAGCTACTGAAATATAGGTAATTGTGTGTTACACTTGTACATGAACTAAAATCTGACTTCAAAGAAATGTTGCAAAATGATCATGAACTTGCCAGTAAGGAAGTGATATATAATACCTTTTGTGGTTCTACATGCCTTGTTTCATTTATGTAACCTGAAACAAATTTGGTTGTTCCACTTCATGTACTTTGCTGTATAATTTAGGCTCATGAGCTCTCCCACAGCTGTGGTTACCAAAAACGAAATATGCTAAAAAAAAGCGAAATACTCAAGTATTTACATGTTTTAAGTGTATATATCGGGTTTTATGATTTATAGTTGTTTCAATGATAATAAATAAAAAGCAAAAAAACTTTGATTTTAATGATATTGATACAAGTTATTGACTTTTTACCATTTTGAACACAATTCATGTAATAATGTCCCCATCATAGATAGTATGACAGGGGTTATAAACATTGAACCCGTAATACATCGACCCACCCAGAATGTAAGTGAAAAGTAGCAAAAGTATTTGCCGACGTTAAGTTATATATCTATATTGAAGTATATTTCAAGGTTCAGAGTTGGATGATAGAATACACTGTATTTCATGTAATTTTTCATACACGAGAAATAATTAATTTCAGTGTACAAAAAATTATATGTAAAATAAATAATTATCATTTGGTGGTACTGAACGTGTACGAAAAATAAAGGGATCATACCTGAACAAGTTCTATGGAACACACGCTACTTGACAACCTACCGGTACAAACGTACAAAATAAACGTATATTTTCTGTCTCATTCTGCTCTCAACTCAAGAATCTGATTGCAATAAAAATAAAAGTACTCAAAAAGATTTTTGTTGTTATTAGAGAGAGAGAGAGAGAATTTTTGTTGTTATTAGTGAACGAGAGAGAGAGAGAGAGGATTATGTCTCAGTGTGCAAGCTCATCTGCATTTACAACATGTTGCGATAATGTTGGCAAAATGATTAAGATGGTTTGAACATGTATTAGTTATGGGTATTATTTATTGGTAAATTTTACGCAACAATATGAGTCCACATTGTCAAGAAATTAAGAGCAACTTGTATTTTTACAGCAACAATAATCTCATTATCAAATTGCAATAAAAAAATAAAGAACTTGAAATCACGTTTTAGTTAATGCACGTGAGCATGTGTGTGTGTGTGCGAGAGAGAGATGAAACAGAATTTTGTCAGTTTACAAGACCGTATTTATTCAGGATGGTTTTTATTTGTAGCTTTTGCAAAGAGAAAAAAGACGGTATTTTCAGTTATCTGACGAGTGTGATAATCCTCCTGTATTATGACCCTACTCTATTCCATTATCAATAAACACCACTAAATCAACAATTCATTCTTGTTTTAATTATGATGTACATTGTCACAACAACCACATGGCTATGCAGTGTTATTTACACGGTGATTAAACATGCTTAGCGCTTTGGTTATTCCAGTAGTAACCAGATTTAGGGCAAGAATCGACAGAAGAGGTCAAATCAGCGAGGCTGCTAGTAGGGAAATGAAAATCTGTCAATGTGCTATTGAAGCCGATGTCCATACAGCAGATGTTATAAATACAAGTGATCATATGCATTACTTGTTATTTGAACTTGCCAATAAAGATAATAGTGGGGTATATCATAGAATAGATTTGCAATAAAATGTTAATTCTATCAAAGTCAAAACAGAACAAGCACTTAAAAGATAGCATATGTATATATATGAATCAATTTAACAAACTCAGTGACTTTCAAATTTACGATGGAAAATGACAAGGTTTTTATATTTTATGTTTGTATGACTATAATGAAACAATAAAACTAGTTGACCAATGGTCTTTGGTCTTCACTTTAGCATGTACTGAGATGTAATTTTTGTTGGATAAGAAAACATCAAAGGGCTTCCGAACACGTTTTAAAATGTTTTGTTATGGTGACAGACTTAATAAGGAGAACTAATTAATGATAATATTTAAAGATATGGTCTGTGAAGTCCTTTGTCCATTTGTTAATAAATACCAGTACATATTGTAATGACAGTAAGAGATTATGCACATGGGCGCCTGCAGGATATTTTGCAAAGTGGGAGGGTCAGTCAGTCACAGCCAGGAGAGTTAGTATATTAAGCAGTCTGAAACTAAAGCTAATATTTACTAAGCGTTTTGAACAGAATCTTGTGACATATTTTCAGCTTCATTTGCACGATTAAACTTGTCTTAATTTATATATATATATTTGCAGTATGATTTCCAGGGGGGTCATGTGACCCCCCCCCCCCGACCTATGCTGTGGGCGCCCATGCTTATGCATCAATCATTTTATTTTCTCACCAACAATTAATTATTAATTTTTGTAAAAATAAAATGGCAATACAGTATTTTCGATCTTTTTTGCAAACGTCTTAGTAGAAATTTTATATCCGATAATTTAATGGATTTTTTCGAAAAATACAATGTGATATGTATAAAAAATTATGATACATTTAAATAATTATTATTTTGATAACTGGATTGTGTACAAAAAATTAAAGGATGCGAAAAAATACATGAAATGTGGTAGATTTGCTTGGTCTTTAAAGAATTTTCGTCTCACTTTGGAAAGGGATAAAAGATGTGATATATATGTATATATATATATATATATATATATATATATATATATATATATATATATATAGAGTCAATTACTGTATATATTGGGACACAATAAAATAATAATTTTTTTTCTTGTCCCAAAACTTATGGTGAAACTTTTTTCACCTAGGTCATATGTCCCAAGACTTAAGAAACGAAATAAATTTCTATTGCATTTGTGCTCCCCATCAATGCACGTTGCAATAAAATAGATAAACAAAACGCTTATTGGATAATAAAAAGAAAGAAACTAACCTTGTATTGTTATCACTTATTCCTTTTTTTCAACATAAGCATTAAAGAATAAAATATATCCACAAAATCCGTATATGTAGCGTAGGCTTCCATACTGTAGCTTGTATTGCTTATGTCCGATAACACACGCCATGTTGTTCATTGACATGAACATTGAGAAACAAGTTGTGTTGGTTGTGCTCAAAGGTTTGACTGAAAACTGGATCCAACAAAATCGCAAATAAAGGGAAATAATCAACCGATATCTTGAAGACAACTAACATTCATGCATGATATGGTGTTAGGCGCAAAATAATCAAAATTGAATTATATCCAGGTCTACTGTATGACATTATCTCGCAAATAAAAATCATTATTTGAAAACACATTCACTTGAGTGTAAGTGACAATCTTTTCGCCAGCATGGGTTACAAAAGTATCATTACTATTTACCCACAGCCATTAATGCTCCTTTGTATTAATTATTACGACTGATGCCAAGCCCACAGAAGCCTGGGTGGTGAATCAACACAAACTGGCAGCGAGCAGTAAACTCTTTCTTTGAACTTACTGACAGGACATCAAAGACAAAGGTTATTTTTATTACAAAGCAAGCTGATCTCAGAAGCCAACTTTGGTTACTTTTTTTTATTAAAGGATATCAATACAAAGGTTGTTTTATTGCTAAGCATGCAGACATCGGAAGCCGACTATGGATTCTTTTAAGGGTGCTGATTTTTTCTTTTTTTCTTTTTTTTTTTTAATATACAAAGATGACCGAGATATGGAAACACACTTTGGTTCCTTTTCACCGGTATCAACAGTAATCTGGAAAATAAATTGAAACAATGGAAGAAATTTTAAAGCGACACAATATAGTGCTTCGTGCATGGACGTCCATGACCCAGTGTCACCCAAAATATTTGGAGAAAATAAAATCATGTGATGAATTCATGCAGGCCAGAAGAGAAGCAGATGATTTCGCAAATAAGAGGGAAATAATCAACAGATATATTGAAGACAACTGCCATTCAAGCATGATATAATGTTAGGTGCAAAATAATCAAGACTGATTTATATCCAGGTCTACTGTATGATAGTATCTTGAAAATAAAAATCATTATTTGAAAACACATTCACTTGATTGCAACTGACAATCTTTTCGCCAGCATGGGTTACAAAAGTATCATTACGGTTTACCCGCAGCCATCAATGCTCCTCTGTATCAATTATAATTACAGATGCCAAGCACATAGAAGTCCAGGTGGTGAATAAACACAACCGGCAGCAAGCAGTAAACTCATTCTTTGAACTTACCGACTGGAAATCAAAGACAAAGGTTATTTTTATTACAAAGCAAGCCGACCTCGGAAGCCAACTTTGTATCCTTTGAAGCCATTTTTTTTTTCTGGAAAGGATATCAATACAAAGGTTATTTTATTGCAAAGACAGCTGATCTCAGAAGCAGTCAATGGATTCTTTTAAGTGTGATGGGTTTTTTTTAAAAATTTGAAGATACAAAGACGGCAGAGATATGGAAACGAACTTTGGTTCCTTTTCACCGGTGTTAACGGTAATTTGGAAAAGAAATTGAAACAATGGAACAATTTTTAAACTGACACAATATAGTGCTTCATGTATGGACATTGATGACCCAGCGTCACCCAGAAGATTTGGAGAAAATAAAATCATTTGATGAATTTGTGAAAGCCAGAAGAGAAGCAGATGATTTCGCTGACAAAATGATCATTAACATGGATGAAATTTTAGTGTACTTTGATCGCATTCCTGGACTGATTGGCGATAAGATGGGCGTCAGAAGTGTGAGAATTAGACTGGTGCAGATTTGAAAAAAATCTGACTTTCGTCCTCGCAGTTTCCACTTCAGGAAATGTGTTGCCTCTAACAATTTTCACGGTATGAGAAAAATATTCATGCACCGGACGAACGGATTGTGTATGTGCTGGAGAAGGGTTGTGTTGATGAGATGCAGCTGCAGTGGATTAAAGAGTTTAATCTCAAGTACACAGTTTTATATTTTTTAACATAAAATTTCAGTTGGAGTGTATTTTCCGATATGTAATTTTCAAATGATTTAAAGGGTGTCCCACAATTTATGACTAAAAAAAAAATGATGTGTCCTAAAACATACAGTGCAGAAAAAAATTACTTTTGAAATTAATTTATTGTGTCCCAACATATATGGTAAAAATGGTAATCAAAGTATCCTGGCATATATTTAGAAACAAAACTGCTTCCCTTGGCCCCAGGAATGTTTAAATAGAACAACCATAATAATCTTGTGTGAAAAAAGAACACTGTTATTGATGAAGAGCTGTAAACCTGTGCACACTATGTTCCACTAGTCTAAACAAAGAAATGAAATGCTATCTTACCCTCATCCTTGTCATATTGTATTGTATGGTTCTGATGACCACTACAATAAGCAGGCCTCCCAGAGAAATCTCTGAAACTGTTCTCTCCTTGAACCATGGTACATTCGTTACTGCCTGGAAAACATATATATTAGTATGAGAAGTACTAAAAAAGTCATCACATCTAGGGCAAATCTTTAACTGACATTATATTAAGGTGAAACTGTTAATAAGTTGCACATTTTGAGCAGTAACTCATTTTAGTCACTTATATCTTGCCTTTCACCATACTGTAATTATTGTCTATACTTGCTTATAAATTGAGTCCAACTGCAAACTGCAATGACTCAGATCAGCAGGGCTGGTTTAACCCAATAGGCGAACTAGGTGGCTGCCTAGTTTGCCATGATTTGGTGGGTGCCAAAAACGAAGTACACTGTTGGTATATTCATTTATTATCATTAAATATGTAGACTAAATAGTGAAATTAATAAATTATCAAGCTCAACATGTATTAATACTAATGAACAGTTTATAATAAGCAATACCCCAGGGGCAGGGGGGTCACAAGGTGAAGGGTTCACCTAAGGCACCAAATACCCTGGCATCAGCCCTACAGATCAGTCATTTAAAACAGTGCCAGCAGATCTAGGTCCATGCAGTTGTTAGCAGTAATCAATAGAACAAACAACATATATCCTTATCTGCTGGCACATTATGCAACAGTAGATATGAGTCAGTGCTGTTTGCACTTGGAACCAACTTAAAAGTTGAGTATATATGGTAACAAACTAACTTGCATTGATGAATAAACCAGATTAGGACTCGAATTAAACTGGTCATGAACTGGAATGAAAATGTTCTTGACTGATGATGATAAGGAAAATTTTCAAACAAATGCCTACAAAGTTTCAGACAGGAAAAACAAAATGAAGTCTTTACTCACAATATCATGTACAGCCTTGCTGAATAAATCATCTTCACTGAGGATCAGCAATATAATAAGAGCCATGTAGATGTGGTGTGAGTTACGGTCCTGAGCATGGTATAGGATCTTCAGCAGTGGCATCACCTGCATATTTGGGGACGATCATTTTAATGTGAAGTATGAAATAAGAAAAGTCAGTATAGTCTAGCTTAAAGATCAATTTTATCACAGCTTTACAATAATGACCTGAATCTCAAGTTACAAAAGTAATGCAGTAACTATAATGCAACTAAATAATTAATAAAAATGTTTTTTAAACTACTGAATTCATGTTCAAAACCATGTTTCTTAACTTTCAAGATTTCAAGCTTTAAAAGAACAATGAAGAAAAGAAATTAAGAAAGCAAAAGCAAATTTTGTAAGTAAATTATGTTTCTCTGAGAAAAAATACCCAATCACATTACATTAGGAATATTAGCCTGCTACCTCCTGCATTACTAAAAGACAAAAAAACCCCTATCCATTTCTATCTCATACAGATAAAGGGTAATAACTCTTGCCCATCAGATCCCCTTGCCACAGCCAGGTGTCACTAGCTTTTAGCTGAGCAATTGATTCTAACGAGGATGCTTGAATGGCAGGGTGTTTGGGAGGGTTCTTAAGTGATGTGATTGGGTAATATATTATTCTTGGAGAAACATAATTTACTTCAATATTTGCTTTCTCCTTCAAATACATTCCCCAATCACATTATGTTAGAAGAATAGGTAATATGAGGAGGGAATGTTCAGCATCTGACCTCTATCTCTGGAATCTTTTCTAGGGAATGATGGCTGGATTCCCCATGCAAATGATAACCCATTCTCCCAATTACGAAAAAAGCAATGCAGCCTAGGGACACTTGACCTTTGACCCTTACATGTTGTTAAGAAGTCTGTACTGCCACCACCAGACCTACTAGATTCAAGGTTTGCCTCTGCAAAGCTAAATCTCTAAGATAAAACTCGAGAAGGTTGACTCTGCATGCCAGTCAACAGCTTCCATTATGATATTTACCATATATGTTGGGACACCATAAATTTATTTTTAAAGTGATTGTTTAGTGCACTGTATGTTCTGAAACACGTCATTTTTTTGTATCTTAAATTGTGAGATACCTTTAAAATCATTAAAAAATTACATGTCAGAAAATGCACTCCAACTTAAATTTTATTTTAAAAAAATATAAAACTGTGTACTTGAGATAAAACTCTTTAATCTACCGCAGCATCATCTCATCAACCCAACCCATCACCTGCACACGTACGATCCATCCTTTCAGGGCATGAACATTTTTTAGCTTCCTCATGCCATGAAAAATCATCATTTGAGGCAATAAATCTCCTGAAGCAGAAACTGCTGGGACTAATGTTAGTATTGTTTTTAAATCTGCACCAGTTGTGCTAATTCTCACACTTTTAATCCCCATCTTATTGACAGTCTCTCCAGGAGTGAGATCAAAGTACACTGGAATTTCATCCATGTTAAAGATCATATTGTCAGGGAAATCATCTTCTTCTCTTCTGGCCTTCACAAATTCATCAAATGGTTTTATTTTCTCCAAATTTTCTGGGCAACACTGGGTCATCGATGTCTATGCACGAAGCACTATAATATGTCACTTTAAAAACTGCTCTACTGTTTCAATTTATTTTCAAAATTCCTGTGAACACTGGTAAAAAGGAACCAAAGTTGACTTCCCTATGTCAGCTGACTTTGTATATATAAAAACAAAATATATCCTTTTTTAAAAAATCTGCACACTTAAAAGAATCCAAAGTCAGCTTCCAAGGTCGGCTTGCTTTGTAATAAAATAACCCTTGTATTTGATATCCTGTTGGTAAGTTCAAACAATGAATTTATTGCTAGCTGCCAGTTGTGTTTATTCCCCCACTGGACTTCTATTTGCTTGGCCTCTGTAGTCATAATTAATACAAACAGGCATTGGTATCTGTGGGTAAATTGTATACACATCCATAACTTGCTTTAATAATACTTTCTGTAATCCATGCTGGCAAAACGATTGTCATTTGCACTCACAGTGAATGTATTTTCAAATAACGATTTTTATTTGCGAGATACTTGGGTTTTTTGCATCTAACACCATCTTATGCATGAATGGCAGATACCTTCAAGCAATCGGTTGATATTTCCCTCTCTTGTTTGTGATTTTGTTGGATCCACTTTTCAGTCAGATAAAATATTCAAATCTCTGAGTACAACCAAACTTGATTTGTTTCTCTATATTCAAGTCAATGAACAATGTGTCATGTGTTATCTGACATAAACAATACATGCTACAGAATGGATGCCTATGCTACATATATGGAATTCATTGATGTATTTTTTTCTTTAATGCTCATGATGAAAAAAAGAGGAATAAATGATAACAATACAAGGTTAGTTTCTTTCATTTTATTATGAAATAAGCATTTTGTTTATGTATTTTATTTCAACATGCAGTGGGGGGGGGCAGGTGCAAATTCAACACAAGTCTTGGCATATATGACCTAGGTGAAAAAAAGTTTCACCATAAGTTCTGGGACAGAATAAAAATGAACCATTTTCTCATGTCCCAATATATATGGTAAATATGGTTGTTGTTGTTGTTGTAGAGTTTTTTCAGCACAAGATAGGCTATACATGGCGCCAGCATAAATGGTGGAGGAAGAACCCGAGAAAACCCTGGAAAGAACCACCAGCCCATGAGAAGCTATTGGCAACCTTTCTCACATACCCAAATTGGCTGAATCCGTGACTTGAACCCATGCAGACAGAGGTGAGATGGCAGTAATCCCTAACAGTGTGCACTTTATACCACTCGGCCACTCAGGGCCCCCCTGGTAAATATGGTATATCTTGGGTTGAAGCATTATGTTCAAACACAAGGCTTGCAGAGATGGTTCAAATCTCATGAGTAGTTATCTTTATGAGGTGACTCTGATCTTGTGAGACCTCAGAGTACGCTGAATTAAACCCATTTCAGCCACAAAGCATGGACGTGAGGGGTGATATCATGTTTCCTGGCTTTCACCAGAAGGATGAGGCATTTGTTCATGTTCTCTGTGCATTTCATCTAGTACTTGAGTACACAAGCAGGATCTTGCATAGCCGCTACTACTGACCTGTCCATGGAAAAGAGCAAGCAAATGATGACTCTTTGATAACTGATGGATGGTAACCAATTTTTGGCTACAAGCTGGTGTCAAGAGGACCACTGAACCATCCAATCTGAACTGAAGATAGTTTGGGTTGACAGAAAGCACTTAACCTGCATCCAGATGTTAAAGCCATCAGGAAATATGTCTTGTATGATAAGACCCAGGACAGACTCCATTTCAGATACATAGTGAGTGATTTTGGTCAAATGAGATCAAAACTGGCTAAAAGATCCGAAGGTCTTTATCATGCCAGAATGTGTCCAACATCATGGAGCAGTAGCCTTTGATAGCAATTGGGGCTAACTGTTTCTCCTTGAAGAGCCAGAGAAAAAAAGTCAGCCAGTTGAGGGAATGAGGCATTGAGGAATGGTATTATTGGTATGGCGACAGACCCTGAAAGCAAGCCTCTTTCTCTCGTACACCTTCAGTGTGGAGGGCCTTCATGCTCTCAAGATTCTCTCCACAATCGAAGGTTTAAATTGTTCTGCAAGGCTGCCCTGATAAGAGCCATGTGCAGAAAAAGATGGTATGGGCAGGAATGGAACAACCATGATCAGTCACATCAGAGTCATGCTAACTCGTAAATGACAACATGACTTCAGTAATAGTGTGATGTAACATTGTCTTAAATAGACGAAGTCCATAAAGGTACAAAGTCACTCAAATTTGGCAGAAATTGGAAAAATAATGTATACAACCTGTAAAAGAAGGATTTCCCACATAATAAATCCAAAACAAAAGTTGGATGGTCTAATTTGAACATAAAATGGCTTGGATTGTTGGAGGTAAAATGTATGGTGGTGGCAAGAGAAGGTAATGAACAAGGATTATTGCCCTTTTTCCATATGAGCTAGACCAAAAAAGGACATTTGTCATCTTTTAGTACTGCTGGATTTGCAAGGTACCAGGCTAATATTCCTAATGTAATGTGATTGAGGAATGTATTTAAAGGAGAAATATGTGTGTGTGTCAAGGATTCAAGAGCGCATCATCACAATTCTGGCTCTACAGTGAAGAGTACATTAGGTATCCAAAATGAAACACAAAAAACAAAGATAAAGCCCATAAAGAATAAATGTTTTAAAATACACAAAGTCCCGTTGTTTTATAAACCACACTCTTTTAAAAAGTCTAAGACTGTCTCAACTAGAAAATCATCCTGGGACATTTCACTGGGCAAAAAGGGTTGCCTCCATTAGTTGTCTTTTCCAATACACTGATGCGTGCTTTGGGTAGATTAAATATACCTGAGCTTGCTGGGTGGAAGAAAGAAAGAAAAATGAATGAAATTTAAAAAAAAAAAAAAAAGAAAAGAAATTTACAAACAGACTACATTTAAACTCTGAAGCACATTTTTTATATGTCAAAGTCCACTAAATGCAAGGTAAATGAAGAAGGAACACAAGAATTGGAGCCATGTACCAGATTAGATTATATAGATTTAAGAAATAAAAGAGATAACTCACCAACTGATCTATGTTTGTTCTGGACAGTATAAAAGCCTTCATCAGGCTATTTTGGTGGATAAGTAGGTACAATAACAAGGTGGTCTGGTCATCTCTTAGTGTCTCACATAGGACTTTATACAGCTGTGTGTAGTCTATTTTGAAGGTAGCTGTTACTTTAGAAGGACTAGCAGAAGACTGGTCTAAAATGGAAACATAAATATTTTTTAAATCTTTTTAACTGGAACAACTTAATGAGTATTTTCACATTGATTGTATTTATTCTTACCATAAAATGTTATACACAGTGCTAACAAGGTGTCATTGACTTTGAGAATATGAAAATAAAACAAAGAACATAAAAGGAAAACACTGACTCTTGAATGGGTGAAATGAAAAAACAAAATCAGACCCCCACTCCAACACATTATAATTAGGGACATAAGATTGCTACCTCCCAAATAAAGCCATACTAAAAAGACAAATATTCATCTTTTTTTGTCTTGATCATACAGACCAGTGGTTCCCACCCTCTTTTGGCCATGACCTAAAAAATATTTTTTTCTGAACTGGGGAAGTAACAGGTTTATATCCCTAATGTTAATGTGATCAGGGAACATATCTGAAGGAGAAAGAGTAAAGACTCATTAAATTTTACATAAAAAATATTCTTTATAAATGGCAAATTAGTTCCATTATTCCATACTGACAGATTCCAGCTTAGGATTCAATTTATATTCAAGCTTTCAAGAAAAGCTGCAATTTACTGTAACTCTTTGAAAACCTTTATGTTAAATATTTCCATCAAGACATGCTTGATGGATAACTAGAGGGTCAACCTATCACCTATAAAAATTAGGTTAAACTACACCTAACTCTGATTATTAAACAAGCTATAAAAAATGTATCTATTATTTTTGAAGACACTGACATAGCTGCCAACCCCCGAGTACAAAAATACATATGCTTATGACAAAATTCTGATTTTCAGGAACAAATACTGATTTTTAAAACTTTAATGCATATATAACTATTAATAACATCTACAACCCTCAGTAAGGCAGGACAGTAACTTTCTTAGTTGTTTAATGTCAAAGATGCATTCTGCACTCTTGCACCTTCTGTTCCATTCAAGTGTCCATTTGGAATGTGCAAGAGTGCAACCCACTCACACTCAGACATAGGCTGTTTATAGGAGCCTTTACCACACCTTATTTTTTAAATCATTATCGATTCCAATGTACCATCTTTCATGGATGATCTGAATTCTGTGTGATTTTTTTCACTGAACTGTTTTCTTTCTTGCACACAAATAATCTTTCGTGATTTTACTTCTGGAAAAAAAAGTGCACAATAAATCGCCAGCAACACTAGGAACTAAAAGAGGAAAATTCATTTCTAAAAGAAATTTATTAAACCAAACTTCAATCGAATTACATCAAGGTTCTCTCTGTTATCTATAAATGTAAGTTAAGGCTGTGTTGTTGATGATGAAGCAGCAAGCTGATGTTTATTAGCTTTTTCATGCTGTTTCATGTCATGGGCACTTCCATGCCCATTAGTGAAATCACAATTACACAATTTGCAAAATGCCAAATTTTCTCCGTTACTAGATGGTTTCACAAATCTAAACATGATGGCATAATTGTCCTTCCATTTGTTTTCTTCTCTTTGCTGGAGAAAATTCTGAATCTTCCGTTTTCTTTTCTGGCATGACTAGAAGTAGAATATTACGAAGATGAGATACAGCGATAACGGCAACGGCTTTGCGCAATCTAATATGGTGGTTGAGGACTGGCATGGTAGCCTCAATTTTGAATGAACCCATCATATTTTAGAACTCTGTAACCCTATATGCATGCAATACATTTACTCTCAGAATGGAACCAGGTGTCTGTTCTAAACAGAAAATTGCCTGAAATTTTTTTATTCAACTTTTTTTATTTGAAAAAAAAAATGGATTTTTAAAAAGAAAATCATACACCTGTATCCAGGTCCACAATACAGGACAAATATGAGAAAAACGGAACACTTGGCAGCTATGCAATGATGGTACCTGGTTGTTGTTTGCTTGTTTTCAACACAATACTGGCTATATCATGCAAACAGGAAAAAGGAACAATGTGTCTTTCCCAAGGACAAACAATGGCAGCTGATCCAGGTTGGCCTGGGTGGGTATAAAATTTGTGACCCTTAAAGTCCAATGTTATACCCAATGAGCCACAATGACTTTTCTACAGACAGAGGCATATATGGTAGGAATAAAAATTGATGAGACTAGGAAACCTGAACAAAAATGTTGAGAAACAAAATTTATTTTAAAAAATTTAACTGTAAAAATATATTATTTTTAGAATTTAAAATGCTCTGATACTTAACAAAAATGCAGAAATTTGAACTGATATCATTTTGTACAATATCACAAAGTAATAAAAAGATATCAAGAATTTAAACTAGCCTTTACCAGGCAAAATATTCTGTAATACTAGAAAAATCTTAAAGACACATATTCCTTACGAAATTGATATAAAACTGAAGAGACACATTCTTCATACATAAAGAAACAATCTCTGATGAAATTCCTTTATTTACCTTACTTCTGCAAAATTTTACACATTTCTTTCAAACTATAAAATAAATAAGATTACAAATAGTCAGGTATAATTGTGGAAGCTCTGTCATGTAAAGCTTGCTGATTGCGTGATCAATTATTCTACAAGGACACAGTGAAAAGTACATAATATGCCTTGCCCTGTGTTTAACAGTCCACTATGTAAATAAATGAAATTTCTGTGCAAAAACAAATTCTTATCCTGCAAGTCATTAGCCATAACATATGACCTTTCTACCCACAGAACTGATAGGCTTTTTCCTTACCCAAAGTGTATAGCATCCACAAATATTGGTCCAGGTTTGTGATACATAACTAACATCCTGCAGAAGCTATTTTTTTTCTTTAAGTTACAGTAGCGCTAACCTTCAACTTTCTGACCCCAAAAGCAATAGACTTCATCCTTACCCCAAATGCAAGCCACCCATAAATTCTAAACCCAAGTAAATGGTGTACAGGACTAATCTTATAATGTGGAAACTATTTTTAAACTTTTAATCACAGCAACCTTGACCTTTGACCTTTTTACCCCAAAGTCAATGGGCTTTCTTCCTTACCTCAAGTGCAAAAAGTGAAGAATAAGTCTGATAATAGCAGACAATATAGAACTAAGTTACCGTGAAGAAGTCATTTTCCTTTTTTCAGTCAGTGACCTTGCCCTTACATCTTTTGACCCAAAAATTATTTCGCTTCTTCCTTACCCCAGCAGCAATGAAACAGAACTTAAGTTTTTGTTCAAAAGCTATTTTTCCTCTTTCAGTCAGTAACCCTGACCTTTGCTCTTTTGACCCCAAAGTCAATAGGATTCATCCTTACCACAAGTGTAAGCCATTTACAAAGTTTGGTAACCATAAATAATGGAGAAAGCTAAAGTGTTTATCTTGAAACCATTTTCTTCTTTCAGTCATTGAACTTGACCTTTGGCCTATGAATCCCAAAATTGACAAGGTTGTTCTTTACCCTAAGTGAAAGCCATTCACAATGTTTGGTAACTATAAATGGTGAAGAATTAGAGTTAATGTGAAGAAACCATTTTTCTTCTTTCAATCACAGTGATCTTGAATGTTTGACTCCAAAACTGACTGTTTTTCCTTACCCCAAGTGCAAGCCAACCAGCAAGTTCAGAAACTTTAGACAGTCAATAACCTGAGTTAGTTGGTAACAGACAGATGTGTGGAAGGATGAGCAGATAGACTGAAAATGAAATGAAATATGCTCGATTTGAAGTTAGTAACAGACAGATGTATGGAAGGATGGGCAGATAGACTGACAATGAAATGAAATATGTTCAATCTGAAGTTAGTAACAGACAGATGTATGGAAGGATGGGCAGACTGACTGACAATGAAATGAAATATGCTCAATCTGAAGTTAGTAACAGACAGATGTATGGAAGGATGGGCAGACAGACTGACAATGAAATGAAGTATGCTCGATCTGATTGTGAGCATAAAATAAATATGAGGTTTGCAGGCAAAATTGTTAGTCTTAATCCACATTGTTGTGGCAACAGCCTTGCATAATTCCATGGCTAGTCTCCATAATACAGTTAAGTATACTACATCTTAAATGCACCAGACAATATCAGCTTACACATACATACAGCTCAAATGCTGGAACAAGAGAGGCCCTAAACTAAAAGACAAGTTTTTATTAAGGCTTCCATACCTTGAGAGTTTGTGAAGGAAATGAGAGCCTGTCGGTAAGGGTTCTGAAGTCCACGAGCTGTTGTACAGTGATTGGCTAGCACGAGCAGGAATAACAAGCTCTGATTGGCTAATAAAGTCTCATTAAATTCCTCCTCCTTCTTCTTCTCTTTACTTCCTGACATTCCAAGTGTCACTACAGACCACAGACTAGCTGTAAAATATGGAAAAAAGTAAAGAATGACAATATTTCTAAAAATGTTCACTCCACTTACAAGGAAATCTAGTAAATGGCAATAAATAATAAACACAGACTTTGGACCAATAATTTACTGCATAGAATACAACAATCCCTCAAAGGGACAGACACTCTATTGTCTAAAAAGAATTTCAGGATCCAGGATAAAACAATTTCTTCCTTCTAAGTGATGAGTGCTGATACCATCTTTCATATTCTTTAGTGTTAATGTGTTTTTCAAGATAGACACATTAAAGGCCATATTGGATTGATCAGCATCAATTTCACTAAGAACCAATGAGATGCCATAAGAAGTTTTTTGGTGAAAATCCTATGCTGACAAGACCATCCATTCAGATGGAGTAATATTGAAAAGAGTTTCAAATTTGCTGCAATGGTGGCCATATTGGATTTCAGACTGCTTTAATTTTCATTTAAGATCAACTAGACACAATAAGCAGTCTTCAGGTGAAAACCTTACGTCGGTATGACATTTCAGTTAGGGAAACAGCATTAACTAGATTGTCAAGATGGCTACTGTGGCAGCCATATTAGATGACATATCAGCACCAATTTCATTCAGAACCTATGACATCACTGGGTGAAAACATCATGTTGATATGACCACCCATTTAAGAGCGACAACAGTAACAAGATTTTCAAGATAGCCACCATGGATTTCATTCAGTACCAACTAGACATCATAAGAAGTCTTTTATCAACAAACCCATTTTGATATGACCATCAGATCAAGAAATATAGTAATAATAAGATTATCAAGATGGCTATGGTGCCAGCTATGCTGAATGTCTGAATGGCATCATTTTCATTTAGGACCAACAGACTTTGGGATAAATATGTGTGTGTAAAGTTTCATTTCAATCCTCCAAGTTGTTAAAGAGCAGCAATAATGTGTTGCTAACAGAGAGATAGCTGGGCAATAAACAGGACATCCCATCAGTTCTTCTGGTCTATTATTACCAGCTGATCAAAAAACTGGCTTGGCAGAAAACATGAACAGCATATATCAGCAAAACATAAATGTAACTTGTTTCAAATAAGTTGGAAAGATAGACAAAAAGAGATAGGGTTTATTCAATGAGCACTCACTTCACCAATGCTACACTGATATAACAAATTACACATAAAACTAAATTTGTGGGGATCATCAAGCACTCATATTTTGCAGGAATTTGTTGTTTGCTTCTGAAGAAATCAAAAGGATCTCAGTGTTTGGAAAGGGAATGATGACTAGACAAATTTTACTAAAGCAGATCAAGCTAATGCATGCCACGATGTAACATGTCATAAATGTTAAGTTATAAGTGTCATGCAGTTTAAATATCATTTACACAATTCCAAAGCAAATTAAATCAGTTTTTTTTTGTACAATGTAATTAAACAACAGACGTTTGTTTCACTGAGTATGAAGTTTTACAACCAAGTAAACCTGTTATATTGACCTCTGTTTTGTGTGGTCAATATGAGGTTTACAGGTTCATATAAAGTTTTATTATACACTTTATAAACAGTCCCATTAGTTTAACATTGTTGCTACTCCACAGTATCTAGTAGTATTGACCATAGTTAAATAAAAATATTCACCACTTCCTTAAAGATATGCCTGCATTTGATGACCTACTTCTGGCTATGGCTAATAAAAATGGTGACAAAAGCATGGAACATTGACCATGTCACAAACCTGATGGTCACCAGAGGCTGAAAATGACTGTAACCCTCTCTACCTGACACCAGTGCTTGAGACACAGTAGATCTAGCTCTCATCCAATGAAAAATATCGTGCAAATTAAATAAATAAAATCCTAATACATCTGAAGACTTAAACTGTTACAATTTATAAAAACATTAAAAATGGATGGCTTGTGATCATACTTGCTGCTCTATGTACAATAGAGGGAGAGAGCGTCAAATTGACCTTTGATGCAATGTATCAGTCAGCAACTTTTCTTTCATGTAAACTGTGCACTTTAATCCAGTCTGAATAGCACTGTTTTAATCTGTACTAGCAATTTACTGAAACATGAGCATCTCCAACATGAACTTATATCTTCTTCCGAGATATTATCAAAGACCAAATGAGCACAATACCAACCATGACTCAGGCTGAACTTTCAAATTTACTCGACAACGTGACAGCAACATTGAGACAATCATAATGATAACATTAGATTCAATTTATCCATAACGGTATCTTCAATTTTCATTGATGTATTGTACCATGATTTCCTAATTATTTCCTTGTGTTTCTAAATCTCTAAATCCATTTTAAACATGGTCTTAGTTTTATTCATTGCTGAATGAGAATCACCCCATGTATGCACACTTCCACAGCAGTAAAGATGCATGTTTTACTGCATGGTGTTCAGGTTTCATTTATAAAATGAACAACAAGTAAAATGTTCAATAAAATTTTGAAATATTTCTTTTAATTCTGTTATTACTAGAAAATAACACAATGATTACCATGCTTGTTTTTAGGAATACAATAAAAAGGTTATTGACTGAGTATACATAGTATTGGGCCCTCATTCATGTGGCATGAAATGCCCTCTCAACCTCAGACACCCTGTGCCACTCAACCTTGGGCCCAGCATTTTTAAATATTCACTTAACACTCTACACATATTGACCTCTGCTTTGCATGGTCAATAGGAGGTTTACAAGTTCATAAACATAATATTCACATCAACAAAGGTCAATAATTTAACAATACCATGTGCATAAACTCTCTGAGCAAAATTAACAAACTTAGACTTTAACTAAATATGATGCTGTCAAGATGAAAAAGTAAATCACAATCCATTACATGACCTGAACTTCACGTCTCACTATATTCATTTAGAAAATTTACATGCCACTTTAGTTCTATGTCATCCACAACGAAAAACACAAACTCAGGATGGGGTAACAAGTATACAAGAACTCACACTCATGATCGGGCAACAGGTGTATAACCACACAAACTCAGGATGGGAAAACAAGTTTACAACAACTCCAACTCAAGATGGGGAACTGAGTGTACAAACACTCAAACTCAGGATGGGATTCCATGTGTATTTTCATATTTTCACTTCCAGATCTTCTTCAGACAATTTTCCATTTACAATCTACACTTGCTTACAAGTCTAACTGCAAACTGCACAGACCCAGATCTGCTGTTACATAATGGGTCATAAGATCTGAGTCTATGGAGTTTGTTAGGACTAATCAGGGGGGCCCCGATTGGCCGAGTGGTCTAAAGCGCTCACCATTAAGCATCACTGCCATCTCACCACTGTCCATGTAGGTATGAGTCTTGGGCTCAGCCAATGTGGGTATGTAAGAAAGCTTGCAAGTAGCTTCTTGTGGGTCGGTGGTTCTTTCCGGGGTTTTCCCGGGTTCTTCCTCCATCATTTATACTGGCCGCCATGTATAGCCTATCTTGTGCTGAAAAATGGCATTAAACCCTACAACAACAACATAGGACTAATCAGTAGAACAAACAACACAGACCCTAACTCTGACTGCACATTATGCAGCAGCAGATCAGAGTCTATGTTGATTGCAGTTGGTCTTGACGAAAAAGCGGGTATATGCAAGAATGGAACAACCTGAATGCACCTTCATAAATGCAGTATCATAAAATATGGTGTTAATCTTATTTCTGTATAAAACTGAACAGAAGAATATAAGAAGAAGGCCAGGGCCTGCATGTCAAGCCTACAATCAGAGAACTGCTGTAAAAAATGACCTTAAACCCAGGTTAAAAGGTCAAGCAAGCATATCGCAGAATGAATCATATTATCTTCGTAATGATTCATCAAAAGTAAAAAGAAAATTCATCAATTTAAATTGATTTAGTTAATATATACAAATGAAAACATTTTAACCAAATCCTTAACACTAATTTAATACAATTGACCCTGACCACAAGGTCAATAGGGCAAGTGGGTGTGTTGCTGAATGAATTGTATGACTCTTGTTTCATCCCATGCATGATGAGAATCTATCAAAGGAGTTTGGAAAATATATTGAAACCAAAACCCATAACAAAATTCTTCATGACAAAGCCAGAAAAGTGACTGCTATGTCTCTCTTTCATATTAACATGGACCCAGCATTAATGATCATGCACACTGGTATAAAAGAGTATAAAATAGTGGCACATCACGATCCAAAATTTACACATTAACATTTGTAGTGAAGTATCAACTGACCCATGCAATGTAAATCCTAATATAAACACTAATGAGGGCAAGCAATGTACACATAATAAACCATTGACAAATTTCTCCTGATAACCAATACATGAAATATGAACACTATATAACAACATAATATACATCACAAAAACAATTAACAACAGACCTGCCATAATCTAATGTATTCATTTCAACTAGCCCTTAGTTCTGAGACTATCCATGATTGGTTCAGACTTGAATATTTCATCATATTTTACAGCACAACTTACAAGCTAGAGAGGCAGTCACACTGGCGATAGCACCCACACTGTCTGTTATATTCTTATATAGCTCAGCTGGACATTTCTCTTGATTCATAAAGTTACGAAGTAACGTCTTCACTAACAGGCAGGCATGAATAGAACTGAAAAAGAGTTTTTAAATAAAAATCAAATCAATGACACCTTTATCATCATCCATCTACTATATACCATGCAACAAATATTTAAAATTAAATTCAGATTTGAAGACAATTAGTTTTAAATAATTAGTATTTACAATGCTGCTTGATAAAAAGTAAGAACCAAGGTATTTCCTGTTCTGGTTTCTTTTACATTTTTTAATTTCAACAAACCTCTGACATCTTTCTTGCCCTAAAGCTGCATGACTGTACATGCAGCAATTACAGGCAAATGTAATGATAAGTCAGATCCAACTGCACAGACCCAGATCTGCTACTGCATAATGCACTGGCAAATCTGGGCCTACAGAGTTTGTTAGGAGTAATCAGTAGCAAAATAAACAAAAAAGACCATGATCTACTGGTACATTATTTGTTGGCAGAGCAGGGTCCATGTTGTTTGCAGATGGGCCCGATTTATATGTGAGTGTATATGGTATATGCAAAAGCTTAATGCCATGTCCCATGGAAACAATGAAAAAACAAAAGTATCACATTTCGAAAAGAGATGACCATGAGTGTATCTTATGCTTTACATTAGACATACAAGCTTGCACTCAAAAGGTATCACAATGCAATGACTGATTTTTCGATTGATTAATCATACACAAAATTGTGATAGTGCTATCTTGCTGTTTACATATACAGCACTCGCCTGACAACTCATGCATGTATAACTTGTGAACCCACTTATAACACAGGGCGGGCATAGATCCCAATTTTTTCTACAAAATGCAAAAAGAATTTACCCTTATTTGTTTAATGTGAAGAAAATCATGATCAAAATTGGTCAACTCAACCCCTATATACTGCTTGTTTTATCATCAAGAATGGCAGTTAGTGCCTGGAAATTTAAATCAGCATCATGAAATTCTCAACTTACAATGAAAGTCCTACATTTTGTAATATTTTCTTTACCAAAAAATTTCTCAGTTCTCTGTATATTACAATCTTCGATAGAATTATCATCAGTGAAAATGTCACTAATGCTAACCAGTTGCAACACTAAGAAATAATAACAATTAAATAAGTTTTGTCAAGTGAAATTGTTTTTTAATCATATATTTTAATTCCATTTCTGTGAAATCATCATAAATGTGACATGCCCTCTTTTATTCAAATGTGACAATGTCAATCTAATATCACAATCTAATGTCACATGCATTTCTATTATAACCTAATTAACTGCCAACTGTGTTTTGATTTCCCACTGCAGATATATTTGTTGTAGTACTACACTCAATTAAAAGCAGACCTGCTTTGTATTATCAAGTTAATTAGTCTTTTATATCAAATCAAATAATGAGATTGGAATTTTTTTAAAAAGTTAAAAGGCATGCAAATCCTACCTCATAACAGCTAGCAGTCACGGTTGCATATCAGGTCAACTCACTTCAAAGACTGTTATAAATATTGTCAGTAACAATGAAGCTACTGTAAATAGCCTTTCCCCGAGGGGTAAAGAATGGCAAGTCAAAAATCCCCTTGTTTAAAGAAGGGGTCAGGTCAAGTACAAAACAAACCTTTGTGCCAAAACTTTAGCGTTGAACTGAAAATTTGGGGGTCTCTGATGCACAAATAAATGTAAAGGGAAACACTGCTTAAATTAGTAACCGATCAAAGACAGCAAGGCAACAGAGTGAAAATAATACCCATGAACTTGAGGCTTTGTTTCATACATATGGTTCACTTACAGAACAGTGAGTTCCTAAATTTGTAGTGAAATTAAAATTTCTGAATTTGGTACTCAAAGATTTGCTCAAGGATAAGCATATGTTTAACTGTTACTGGTAATGATATCACCACATCAATCTTTCACTAATAAAACAATCTTAAAAATTGAGTTTCAATGTTAATGGTGTTTTCATGAAACAAATGTCTCTACTTTTTTAACAAAAGGAATCTTGCTTTGTTGTGCAAAAAGCAGTGACATAATACACAATGTTTTGCAGGTACACAATGAGGCATCACAAGTACATGTGTTGAAATCTCTCAAAGTTGTGTTTTTCACTATATCCTAGAGATGGGTTATCTAGAAAATAAAGCTTATTTCTACTGATAAGATAACAATTTTGTTAGAAAAAGCTGTTTATTGATATTTGTTCCCAATGCAATTATAAAATGAGTATTCAGCCATTAAACAATGCTGCTACCCCCACCTTTTATGGTCTTCTCAATTACTAGCCAGGATGGCACTCCCTTCTTCTTTCTTCTGATGTCCCTTAGTAACTCATGCCATTGTTTATAGTGCTGTCTATGTTTTGAACCCTGTTGTGCATGAGTTATCAAGGGAGAGGTGTACATCACAGGAAAAAAAAAAATAACAAACCTGAATAACTGCAATGGCTCATTGTCACCAATGCTGTCTTTTTTAATTGCATATTCTAGCCACCACCACCACCACCACCAACCATCCCAAACCCTTCCAAATAATCACCTCACCCCCTAACAGTGAACCTTGGGCCATAATGCAATATCTATCATATACACAATGTGTCTTCTTGCTTTCACTGCATGATAAAATGTTTAGTCATCAAATATTTTAAAATGTCATTGTACTGGACATTTTATACATCTGACCTCTGAACCCTTTCAATAAAGCCCAGGGTGTCAAGTTGTAGTGTATTTTAATGCCATTATTCAGCACATAATAGGCAATACATGATGGCCAGTATATCTAGTGGAAGAACAACCTGGGAAAACCCTGGGAAGAACAACAACCCATGGAAGCTACTGGCAAGCTTACTTGCATTCCCCCATTGGCCAATCCCAAGACTCGAACCCACACGGACAGAGATGAGATTTTAGTGATATGTAAAGGCAAGTGCCTTGACTACTCAAGGCCTTAAGACCACTGGGCCATCTGGGGTTTCCCAGGTGTCAGAGTAAAGTATGACACCCCTCATGCTGATGGCAAAGTCTGGGGAATTTTCATTTTTTTTGCTGATGACTACCCTAAGGGCAACAAACTATAAAGTTTGGAGAATTTCTACATGGAAGTTAAGAAGATACAATATTGAACAGATGGATGGATGGATGAATGGTATGAGGATAAAAGAAGAGCTCCATGGAACACTATATCCCACCCACTAATAGTGCCATAATTTAAGTTGTATGACCTTCAACAACTTAATACAAAACAACACTGTCATGACTACCAGAGGAGGGAAACTATTTGCATTTCTCTGTAGTTACAACAATGTAGGGGTATGCAGTTCTATCAGTAAACTGATACATTGCAGTGTTCTCCCCAAGGCCTATCATTTCAGCCTGCAACACTTTAGAACCTGCCAATAAGTAATGAATCTGCTCTGATATGCTTTAATGTTTTCCAATATCCTTTTTTAATAAAATCTGTTGATTAAGCATCTTGTTGCCTAATTCAAAGTCCTAACACTCAAATGACACTCGCTTTAACCTTTAATTAAGATAATTGAGGATAATTACTCACTTCCTTCACTGTTATTTTTCATATCTGGCTTGGCCTCACTGCAAGTGTGACATCTGATTCTTTGTCTTTGCATAAAACATGGCAATGTGATTGTTTACTGGCAGTGTGCATTATATACAATTCAGTCATTTCAACAAAACAAAGCATGAGTCATAATACTTTATAAGTTAAGCAAATTCTTAACAATCATTTTGAAAAATAGACACACCATCTTTAAAAATATTTAAAATTAAATAGTGCCCATCTACCCCAATGTTGGAGTGGTTACAAATCAGAGATTGGTGATTCCAGTAGCCCAATGTTGGAGTGGCTACAAATCAGAGATTGGTGATTCCAGTAGCCCAATGTTGGAGTGGCTACAAATCAGAGATTGGTGATTCCAGTAGCCCAATGTTGGAGTGGCTACAAATCAGAGATTGGTGATTCCAGTGGAAAGACCATAGGTCTTAGCTAAATTTTGGTTTACATCTACTTCGTTAACAATGGGTGAGATAAAGGGGTGGGGGAATGGTGTACAATTCCTAGGGCACTATTACAATCTATTATTTTTATCTGTATCATTGCAGTAGTAGCAATATTTGATGTTGTATTTGTGACTGATGTCATTCTAGTTCCTTTCCAGAACATGTCATGAGGAAAAATTGCATAAAGAAAATTGCACCTTACCAATATAAGATTTGTTGTTTATGACATTATGACAATACTGACATTCAACTGTGTTGTTGGGGAAATAAAGAATACAATATAAATACATTTACTTCTTTATAGTACATGGATATTAATTTTTTTTCATTTTTGTCATGTAACACCCATTTTTGAAAACATCTCATGATGCTATCACATGTTTACCCCAATGCTATTAAAAATTTCTTGGGAAATCAATGTATTGTGGTACAGATCCTACTGGTACATTTACTACAAAACGTTGCAAATTAAAAGCTTTTTGCATTATTTCTGTATATAATATACATATTTCTTCTTCAACCTTCATTTGTTTCATTTGAATGTTATGTCTCTTTCCATTTTTTGTTCTCTTAAAACCCCTGGGCATTGTATAGTAAATGACCAAAAATGGCAGATCTGGCACCTGAAATTTTGTAAAGGCTGGCACTAAACAAAAAGGCAAATATCTCTCATCTAGCAGCATTTTTGGCTGAAATTCTCCAAGAAAGATGAAAAATTAATAAATGGCCTTGCCAGTTGTCAGGAATGTAATACGGAGGCAAAGGCAAAGAGCAGCTAATATGACCACACACATGCACCACATTAATTCCATTTTGGCTGCCAAGAAGGCCAGAGTTGAAAAGTTGCAAATTAAACAGTACCTCAGACTCACTCATATGTGAGACTTTGTTCACTCAAAAAGATTTCAAAGAAAGTTATAACTGAACTTAACACTCTTGCTAACTCTTTAAGATTAGTCTGCACTTCCTATAGATTTTCACAATATATACATCAATATGTATCACAATACAATGTCCAGTATCATAATATATTGCAATACATATCACAATACATTGTCCTGTACCACAATATATTGCAATATGTATCACAATGCACTGTCCAGAATCACAATATATTCCAATGTGTTATAATACACAGTCCTGTATCACAATATATTCCAATGTGTGTTACAATACACAGTCCCATATCACAATAATTGCAATACAGATCTCGATACAATGTCATGTATCACAATGCACTGTTCTGAATCACAATATATTGCAACATGTATCACAATGCACTGTCCAGTAACACAATATATTGCAATATGTATCACAATGCACTGTCCAGTAACACAATACATGTATCACAATACACTGTTCTGTATCACAATATATTGCAACATGTATCACAATGCACTGTCCAGTATCACAATATATTGCAACATGTATCACAATGCAATGTCCTGAATCACAATATATTGCAACATGTATCACAATGCACTGTCCTGAATCACAATATATTACAATATGTATTACAATATACTGCAATATGTATTACAATACACTGTACTTCATCACAATATATTGCAATACATATCTCAATACACTGTCATGTATCACAATACACTGTTCTGTATCACAATATATTGCAATACATATTGTGTTACATGTAGGCTCGTACAATAATAACAAGAGAAAAGAGTGAAGACAACAAGCTTTGTATATTTTAACAAAATAATTTATTTCCCTAGAAAACAATGTAAAAATTGGAAAAACAGGACTTACGGTTTGTGAACATAATCCAAAATTTAATCCTAAGAATGAAAAATACAAGTCCTATCACTAAATAGTTCTATTAGAATCCAGGTTCGAATCTCGACGACGTTCCAATATGGAAGGCGATGATGTCAGATGTAGTCCTTGTGCAAATAGCAACAATTCCTCAACTGAATCACAGTTCATGTTTCCGAATAATTCCAGAATAAATTTCCACTGAATTTTTTTCTCCCAGAATTTATAAAACAGTACACTCATTCGGTTTTCTAGAGAATAAATTATTAAATTCCAAAAACAAATGAACTTCAAAAACAATCTGGTTTCAACATTAAATACCTATCTGGCCTTCAAGGTTTCTGAAATACAACTGACTGATGAGCACTCAGAAAGGGTTATTATATCTGACAGATTATCATCCCGTTCTCGTGAGATAGATTATGTGGTCTCTTAACACTCGAACAATGCAATAGCAAAAATGCAATTCGTCACGTAGAAAGAACCCCTATCTACTATCACTCTGAAAAAATTTAAAAATAAAACATTGTTTATTCAGACTAAACGAAATGACCTTGGCAATAGCCAATCGTTTTCACATAGCGCTTACACTACCGCGGACCAAGGTGAACTAAAAATATTGCAAATGTAACATGTTTTACATCTTAGATAAACAACATTACTGAAAAAGAATTTCGAATCCTGTGAAAATAATCATTACAATAAAATGTAATGAAACAGAAATAAAATAAAAAAGAATTTTAAAACTAACACACAAGCAATTTAATTACATATATGTAACAATTGCAATACATGGTCCTGTATCATAACATATTGCAATATGTATCACAATATAGTCCTGTATCAGAATGTATTGTGATACATATCAAAACACAATGTCCTTTGTCAAGCAATACTGCAACATCAAAGTCTGACAAAACTCAGCCTTACAAGAAAGACAATAAATTTTCAGGCTAAAGGTTTTTCTTCCATGCATATTTTCAACTATGACTACATTCTGGATTCCTTACCATTTTCCCTGCATGATGTACCTAAAGATAACAAACTTGCTGGTTGGGCTGGGTTGAAACATCTGAATGGATGTCAATACTAACAGTGTGTTCAGTGCCTCTAGGTGGAGGGCATATGTAAAATTACTGAAAATAGAGTAAACATGCCATAAGAATGTAGATGAAATATACCAGCAGACATATTTGAGTTCAAGTACTTCATGCCTTAAAATGGCAGAGGCTGATGTCATAACTGAATTTATTATATTCTACTTCAAACTACTTTATAAAGACATTACCTCTGTTCTTTCTGTGCAGCATGGGATTACCACCAGTGAATGTCATCTAAGATGCATACTAAAATTCAGAGGTCTTTCAAGGCATAAAGAGTGCAACAATGTAGGAAATGTCGTATTCTTTTTATATCCAATGAAATCAATCCTACTGGCTGCTTAAAACTGGTTCGGAATCCTCTGCATAGCCTTCAAAACTAGCAATCTAGGAGTCCTCTTTAACTGTTTCAAATAACCATTATCAGTACTGTAAGACTATTACAACAATGGGTGGTTTAACTGATATATTGTGGTAAAGATCACAGCAGTACATGACCGTAGTACATTGCCAATAAACCGGTTTTGTGGTATTTCTATAAGTACTATAACAATTTCTACCTCATCAACAATTTCTTACTTCCTATCTTGTTTCAGTCTTTCAGTATATTTTGTTCGAAAAAAAACCCTAAAATACTTCCTAAAAATGTGTTGACTGAGAAAATCATTAAGTACACATTATATCTCACCTCACAGAAATGAAGCCTAAAATCATGTATAATAAAAACAACATATTTGAATAACAACAAATATTCAGTCTATTCACAAACTAATGAACTGGAAAAGCATGTCTTGGTAGTGACCTCCTGTTGACTGTAAAAAAAACAATCATGACAGATTGCATCCAAGTTGGACTGCAAGGGGCATTTATCTGCATACATCCTAGTCATTTCACAGAATGACAAGTTCTAAAAATAGATATGATCTCTCATAGCAGGTACTGGATTTAAAAACACTCTGATTTATAGCCTGTAAAATCACAGGACTAAATAATTCACACATGTATGGTTTTCTTAAGCGTAGAATCTACTCTATCATATACAATTTTTGAATCTGTAGTTAGTTTCAAACTTTAAATGTGGTATGCAGCTCAATATCTGCAGATCTATATAGATCTATAGTTTTTGTTTTCTATATGTATCACAACTTGAAGCTGTGGCAATGATTCGGAGAGCATTTTCACAAAAGACTTCACATGTATATTGTCTCTATTTATGGTACATTTTTCAGGTGATAGTCTACTGGTATATTATGCTGCAGATGAATTCACTGTTTCTATTTGGGGAATATTTATTTGAGGGAACAAATTATTAATTTCTTGTACTAAAATATTATTTTCAAGAAATGAAACATTAAGATGTGGGAACAAATTAAGAATCTGAGAGAACAAAATAATATTTACGGGAACAAATTATTAATTTGAGAGAACAAAATAATATTTAAGGGAACAAATTATTAATTTGAGGGAACAAAATAATATTTAAGGGAACAAATTATTAATTTGAGGGAACAAAATAATATTTAAGGGAACAAATTATGAATCTGAGGGAACAAAATAATATTTAAGGGAACAAATTATTAACTTGAGGGCACAAAATATTAACTTGAGGGAACAAATAAATAATTCCAAGGAACAAAATGATCACTTGAGGGAATGAATTCATAATTTGAGGGAACGAATTATTATTTTGTGGGAATTAAACACTGCCTTGAGGAAATGAAATATTAATTTGTGGGAATAAAATATTTTTTACCTGATGTCCTCTGCAGGGCTTTGTAGATGTGCATTTGAGAACCACATTTCATATGAGAATCATTTTAGCCATATATTTATGTTTGCATGATCGGCATAATGGTTTCCGCCACTGTTACAAAGCTCCATGGACTTGATTAAACTGAATTTACCAATGCAGTATTACATTATGATATCATATATTACATCACTAGGACCACTGTGAAGTCAAACAGTACATTTTTCTGCAAGTTTGTCTACCACAATCATTCTATCTGCAATGGGATAAGAGGAAGCATAAAAATGAATATGTGGAATGGTTCTTGAGCTGTGCTCTTTTCGAGCAACATCACTCATTAAGATATGAAGTTAACTGTCAAGGGACATAACCCTGTCCAAAATGGAAATGATGCAACAGAACCCATAAAAGACAAAACCTAATCTACATCTATGTGAAAATGTTTGTACCAAAAATTGCATTAAAATATTATGCGTGATTTGTGAATTATGCCTGTCACAAGCAACATCCCATGTGAAGATATCAAGGTTTTCATTGTCAAGGGCCATAACTCTATTTAAAATGGAAATGATGAGATAAAACCCATAAAAGGCACATCAAGGCCTATGAGACAACATAAACACCAAACTGTATCAGAATAGTTCCTGAGCTATGATGTTTACAAAGATCTGCTGTTGTGGAGATCTAAAATTGACTGATAAAAGTCAATAACTTTATCAAATTTGGACCTGAATAAAAAAAAATGTAAAGGCACATCAGTGTGTCATCACCAATTCACCTACCAAATAGGATCCAATTATGCAGAAGGGTTGCAGAGTTTTGAAGATTATAAGAAGTGTGAATGTATGTATATACAGATGGATGGAAACAGGTGATTACTGTAGGACTCCATTGGCTTGATGTGGGGCCTGAATAAATAAAATAGTAATGATTCAAGCATTTGATCCATGACCATACAAATGTTATGTTACCCAATGTTATATTATGGAGTCAATGATACAATGAAGGGCTTTATAGTTAGAGACCAATGCATTATTCAGCAAATAGTTTGAATTTTTTCATTTCTCCTTTTGTAAGAGGTAGCCATGATTCAACTTTATTCACAGATTTTATCTGCAATATTCTATTATACTGGACTTAACAGGAATTTTCCTGTTTTCATGTACTCACAGTACAGGTACGTCCACTAGAAGTTCAACAAGGGACGTAATCAGCTGCTCTCCTAGTGGCCCCTGGTCTTCTGGTGCAGTATAACCTGACCAACAAAAAAAAAAAATGTACAAAATTTCTAAAGGCTTTTCTTTGCCAACTGGCTAAATAACACAGATAAATAATCCTCTTTAAGTCGCAAACATGCTATTAAAAAAATGATTTACTTTTAGAAGAAAAGAAGACAGAGAGAGAGAGAGGAAGGAATATGGTTTGATATATCAGAAGGACAATGCAAATTAATGGGGCCAGATATTATTAATATAAAGAGGTACTTGTTACTGCCAAAAATAGTGTCAACATAGTGTAATAGATGACTTTTCTGGAAAAAGAGCAAAAGATATGCTCCATTCAAGTAGAAAAAACTATGTGTGAGCTGCAATACAATTCAAACTAAATTGTAACTGAAACAACAAGTGAAACTGATGAAACCTTTATTCATTCTTAGGATTCCACAGATAAAACTGAACTAATTAGTATTTGGTTGGTTGACTGCATTTTCTAATGGCATTTGCAATACATTATTGGCTAAATGCCTTTCCAAAAAACACAAAAAGACAGTCTACGTGGGATGGTACTGAACCTGTGACCCCTAGATTACAAATCTGATGATCTACTAAATGAGCTACCATGCCTTACCTGAACTAATTGAAGGTTTTACTAAGACCATTACTTAGTCAATTTTAAGCCAGACTTACTTTTCTAGCAATAAGATGATTGGAATCAAGAATTAAGCTCAAGTCCAGACTAAAATTCTGTTGGTAAAATCCAAGCCTAATCACAGAACTGAGTGATCTGAATATCTGTTGGTCAAATCCAAGCCTAATCATACTGTATTTCTTCCTTGTTAAGACAAGGGGCAATCCTAATAAATTTGTCATGTGTGTGTGTGTGTGAGTTATGGGATAGGGTGGGCTTATCATTAAGCATAGGTTTATTTAGATAAATATGGTTATGTACGAATGTAAAGGGGTAGGTTGGGCTTATTGAACATGGGCTTATCATTACATAAATATGGTGGGTGTGGGTGTGTGTAAAGGACTTGGGTGGGATAAGTGATCATCAAGCATGGGATTATCATTATATAAACACAGTACATTCTGAATCCTTTGTGGACCCTCTACAAATGACATGAAAAAGAAACCTAACTAGAAATATCTGAAAATTTATCTAAATGCAAAATAAAATGGAGAGAGATGGTCAAGAGTAAACTGTATATCCCTACCACAGTCTTGATGTGGCATAAAAACCCTTCATTAAATCTTGACATGAAAATGGACTGGCTATGTTATGTATACAATGATTACAGTATGTATATAAATATACAATCAAACCTGCTAGGCAGCCATCTCTGGGAAGTGTAAAGTGTCCTCCTGAGAGAGGCATCTGCATAATACAGATTGATTTCTTCTATAATCTGGGTGTAAGGAATAAAACAATCTAGTTATGATGGGCAATTCCTTAACACAGGTGACAATACAGGTTTGACTGTTGTAGATCCTGTGTTATCCAGCTGTTTAAAAGATGTGAAATTCTGACCCATGGGACACTAATCTGGAATACACAGTGTAATATGGTATAGAATCCATGGCAACAAAGAAAATAATAACTAAAATCTAATGGTGCAAAAACACAGGTATCCCCAAAATATGTGAAATCCAAATTAGACAGGTGTCTGCAAAGGCCAAATTAGGTACCTAGAAAGGCCAAATTAGACAGGTGTCTGCAAAGGCCAAATCAGACAGGTATTCACAAAGGCCAAATTAGACAGGCTATCACAAAGGTCAAATTAGACAGGTATTCACAAATACCAAATTATACAGGTATTCACAAACGCCAAATTAGACAGGCATTCACAAAAGCCAAATTATACAGGTATTCACAAAGGCCAAATTAGACAGGTATCCACAAAGGCCAAATTAGACAGGTATTCACAAAGGCCAAATTAGACAGGTATCCACAAAGGCCAAATTAGACAGGTATCCACAAAGGCCAAATTAGACAAGTATCCACAAAAACCAAATTAGACAAGCTATCACAAGGCCAAATTAAACAGGTATCTGCAAAAGCCAAATAAGACAGACATTTGCAAAGGCTGAATTAAACAGGTGTCTGCAAAGGCCAAATTAGACTGGCTCGCCCATACCATAATTTGACAGCGTTCTAAATCTTCAGACCTGCCAACCCCAATGAGAGTCTTCAAGGGAGATTTTGAAAATTTGTCATGGAGATTTCAATTATTGCAGGGAGGATTTCATCAAGGGAGAAACATAATGAACACGTTTACAAATTGTGAATGATGTTCAAATAAACATATACTAATTCAATTCTAAAATGGTTTATTTTTAGATAATAAATAACAATATATAAATAACAGCTTCTTCAAGGGATGAATCCACAAGTTTGAAAAAATCTGACACATCCTGAGCATTTCTCTTTGTGTAGATGTTAAGTGCCTGTGAAATAAAGTACATGAAATTTAAAATACGGACTCAGAAACAAAAGATAACAAAATATAAATTGCATTCATTCACAAAAATGATTTGCATTTAATGTTTCATGTTTTTTATTAAAACTTCAGGCACAATTAAATATTTGTTTCTATTCCCGATTTTACTATATATCTTAGGCAAGTAGATGTAGTTCTTAAGAAAGAGCTGATAAATCTAAATTGTCAAAGTACATTTTTGGGTTTACGGCTAAATAATAATAATAATAATAATAATAATAATAATAATAATAATAATAATAATGAAATGTTAGTATTTTTATTATCTGCAGATGTATTGATTCAATTGTCGTTTATTCATCTGTACCTGATTTAACCAATCTATCAGTGGATCCTAATTTCACTAAAGATAATCATAATTTTAATGCTGGCACTCAAATTACAATTTGCAGCATACAAAGGCCATCAAAATAAACATTAAGATTAAAAACTTACTTTTGTGACTGGAGATGTCGATGACAATCATCATGCCTGCCAATGGCAAAACTGAAACATGAATTGCACGTCTTGCAAAACTCTATATTTTTATCACTTCCACGAGTCAGGCATGGAAATTCCAGGCTATAAGAAGCTTGGAAAGATGTTTTATATTTTTTTTCACTTTCCAACTTCATCTGAATCTCCCTTTTTTCAGACATTGTAGAAGAGATCACCAAACATATGGATTTCAAGTTTGTGTGCTTTTTAAAGAACTTATGCGTACTTCCGGTCTTACACGCTGGGGAATTTCCAAAACATTTTTCGTTAAAAGAAACAAATTTTCCGCATTTTTTTTGACGAAACGAATTTTTGTCCGGGAGAAAATATAATAATGTGGGAGTGCAGGAGGTACGGTTGAATTCAGGGAGTCTCCTGCAAAAAATGGGAGGGTTGGCATGTCTGCACCTTGTCTGGTTGTATAAACTAAAAATACAGCACCTTTACTGCAAGTTAAAAAATAGATGAATACAACCTTCTTACACAGCCAAGGTGTGGCAATTTAAGATGAAACGAACTAATGAAGTTTTTCAGCTATATAAATAGTAACATCAATGAAACAGCAACACAAACTAAAACTTTAAAAAGAAATCAAAAATGCCATAACAAATGCCACTGACATCTGAAAAGAGGCATGTTTGTCTTGTCTATACCTCATAAGTAAAACAATACTGACCTTCTGCATGGCTTTGCTGGACATCAAATTGTTGGATGACTAATTCTTCACTAAGGTGTTCCACCAGGTATTTACACAAACTTCTAATGACAAACAGAGCATTGTAGGTCTGCCAGGTGAAAATATTACTGAAAAATGTAATAGAGATGGCTGTCACTGACTGCAAAATTGGTGTGTGTGTGTGTGTGTGTGTGTGTGTGTGTGTGTGTGAAGTATCATTGATTTTTCAATCATTCTAGATCATGGTGATGTATAATTGTAGATTAAGTTGTTTCTATCATTTGCATGTGATGCAATTTTATTGAAATGGGACTTTTGATTGTTTGATAAAGACCAATTTTATCTGGTACAAGCAACAATTCTATATGAATGTAGGGACAAAGTTGGTTAAAAAAGTTCTATTCTGAGATGTTCATCTAATGTTTTATAATAATGACTGGCACAATATAAACCTGCCCTGTGTTAACAGACCTCTATGTAGGTAACTGAAATTTCCATGTTGAAACCACTTTCCTTCTTTCCATCACAGTGACCTTAGGACTGACCTTCTGACACCAACAAAGACAAGGTTCTCTTTTCCCTAAAGTGCAAACAACCCACAAATAGATTGATGGACAAACAGGTGGATAACATCATAACATAATATGCTCCGCCATACAGCAGGCATATAAAAAAAATAATAAACCACCAAATTCATGCAGTTTCAAAGTTAGTACCTGATTAAATAATTAGTAATAGCCTCATTCCCCAAAGTTACTGATTAGCTGTACATGTACTAGTTCCCTGACCATTTACATTTTTGATGCATATATTAGACACGGTGATATAATAATTCTGTACACAAACTGATCCATGATGCTTGGTTTGATAATCAAGTTTCAGTAGTCTAGAAGTATATTCTTCAAGTGAACTGATCCTTATAAAATTTTGAGACTACTGTGCCAATCATTTGTAAATCTTTTTCTTTAAATCAGCATTCTGTTTCCAAAAACTGCTAATTGATGGAAACAAGACTCATAACTTTATTGTAAAAATTAATATCAAAACTGGACGAAAAATGCCCGACTTGTAAAGAGATAACTACAGTCAAAGTAGTCCTAGTGGTCACCTGTGTTCAGTGGTCATCTGGTCACAATGGCCATTTTATTTTCCCCTGACAAATTTCATATATAAACACCCAGTATTTAAACTGCATCTGCCTTTTCCTAACTAAACATTGGTTTCACGCTGCCTAAAGTGGTCAATGAAATCTATCAGCAGTGACCACTCCAAGTATGTTCGTTTGTTTGATGAGCAGGGCATTGTTTAGATAAAGGAATATCATGTGTATTGACATTTAAATCTTTCATATTTAACTGTACTTATGGTATTCCTGTCACAATGTCAGTCAAACACAAAGGTGTCAATATGCCAACTTTGAAAGCAAGGCACTTTTTATCCTTACAGGAAAGATGGATAGTGCAAAAAGTAGTTGCATTATCACAGCAGATATAAAGTCACCCTTTGTGTGACAGGTATAGTTAGATATAAAGTCACCTTTTGTGTGACAGGTATAGTTAGAAATAAAGTCACCTTTGTATGACAGGTATAGTTAGAAATAAAGTCACCTTTTGTGTGACAGGTATAGTTAGAAACAAAGTCACCTTTTGTGTGACAGGTATAGTTAGATATAAAGTCACCTTTTGTGTGACAGGTATAGTTAGAAATAAAGTCACCTTTTGTGTGACAGGTATAGTTAGATATAAAGTCACCTTTTGTGTGACAGGTATAGTTAGATATAAAGTCACCTTTTGTGTGACAGGTATAGTTAGATATCTTCATCTATCTGCCTATGATTCATTTTAGGATCAATATAATTCAGCATAATTCAATATCACTATACGGGTGAAAATCAATCATACTTCTCGATAAACCATACACTGTTCATATCTGTGTATGAATTCCATATCATACACTGTTCATATCTGTGCATGAATTCTATATCATACACTGCTTATATCTGTGTATGAATTCTATATCATACACTGTTTATATCTGTGTATGAATTCTATATCATACACTGCTTATATCTGTGTATGAATTCTATATCATACACTGCTTATATCTGTGTATGAATTCTATATCATACACTGTTTATATCTGTGTATGAATTCTATAACATACACTGTTCATATCAGTGTATGAATTCTATATCATACACTGCTTATATCTGTGTATGAATTCTCTATCATACACTGTTTATATCTGTGTACTAATTCTATATCATACACTGTTTATATGTGTATGAATTCTATATTCTATATCATATACTGTTTATATCTGTGTATGAATTCTATATCATACACTGTTCATATCTGCATATGAATTCTATATCATACACTGCTTATATCTGTGTATGAATTCTATATTATACATCTGTGTATGAATTCTATATCATACACTGTTCATATCTGTGTATGAATTCTATATACTGATCATCCCTGATGATAGATCCATATATCCATCATATTTTTTTTTCTTCTAAGTTCTATATATTAATCATACCTGGCAATAGGCCCATATACCAATCACATTTGTTTACAAGTTCCATACATTGATTCTTCTTGGATTATTCACTGAAGGTCCATGGTCTGATTAGTTTCATATAGGAACAATATAATTTTCTTACAACAGCTGTCAAACACTGCACATCATTCTATTAAATGCTGGCGGCTGAATGTGTTAGTGGCCCAATGAAATCTGCTATGCATTAGTTGATCGACAGATGCCACCCTTGGCCAATGGGTAACTGTGTCCCAGTTAGAGACTTACTAATTATGCATATGCCCAATTTATGTATATTTAGAGAGTCTGTTTAGTGCAACTTGACTGCCCATAAAACTGACAGTGTGTGAAAAAGTACAGGACAAACAAAAATTAAGCTTACTTGACCTGAAAATATAAGTATGATTTTGCACATATGAACTGGACAATAATACAACTTAAAAGTTTAAAAATGATGTCTTCATTATCATCATTTTATAAGCATCTAATAAAACTGGTTGTCCATATGGAAAGAACAGCTGATAACAGGATTTATGCTGTCTATTAATATCAACCATGTACTTTTATGTCAGTGATTCTGTGCAACGGCTAAGGACACCATTACAATCCCATTCTGGTCATACAGTACTACCAACTTATGTCGACATCACTTATTAACTGTGTCATGCAAATTTCGTTTTCTGTTGGAAAAAAGTAACTTTATGCTTACGATGACTACCAGCAGCAGCATTTTCAATCTGCAATTGTTTGACCAGATTTTTTCACAATCAAGCTCATTTGCAATATTGGAAGAAGCACATGGACATTTGGAAAAGTTTCAGCGTCTCATAAAGCGATAACACCTATCAAGACTAAAACAGAAGAAGCTTGCATAAAATTCAGAACTATCTACATCTCAGCCTGTTATGCTAAAAGGAACTAATTTTAATTGCCTTAACTGTTAAACTAAATTCCATTGGAATGTAGTGTACTGAATATGCTTAATTACATGCATTACTCTATTCTGGAATTGTGAGTGTTTTACAAATGTACATTGGTGACTTTTTTTTTTCATTTCCCTTTGAGTAACCTCTTTCTTTTGGCAGCCTCATAAAGTTTACCTCTGTTGTCTCAGGCAGCCCATGATCTAGGCCAATTTATGTATATGGTGTCAGTATACAAATGTTTTTCAAACTAGTTTTGTCTTTTGCCTTCATTTAATTAAATTTTCAACTGTTTGTTTTCAGAGTGTAGATCTTACACACTAATGAAAAGTTATCCCATACCAACTAAATTCACTTACATGTACAGCTGTATACGCTAAATTTATATTTTTTTTCATCCCCACCCCCACTATAACGCTCTTGACAGCCGCTTATGTCAACGATATTACCCCAGACTGGAGGATGTCATGATAAACGGGTAGTACTGTAATAGGATAACCTCAGGAGCCCATCCATTACATGTTCTCCATGGGCTGTTAAATCTACTGAGTTTCACCTGTAGGGTAATTCCTCCAAAGTGCTAGTTAACTAACGTAGCACAAAACAACAATTTAAGAAACACCTTTAAAAAATTCTGGAAAAATTATAAATAATTAAGATCAATTAAAATCAAGCTGGATCATAGTTATCTGATCATATAAAATTTGAGGCAACTGAATTATATGGTTATTCAAGGGACAGTAAATGGACTATAGTTGAAGAAACCAAGAAGATAACACTAATTTTAAAAATAAATGTATGCCTTAGCTATCCAGATTTTACATTAATGCCGCTGTGACAGGGTCTCTTGCAATCAAATGATGATCTGATATCAAAGTACTGAGACCACTTATGGCTTGGAAGGTCAAACTGATATGAATTACGATAAGACCAGATGTAATAGATAACTCCATAGATACTTTGTCCTTTGTACTATTGCAAAGACATTGCTCTAAATAATTTCTATAAAATATTTTTTGTAAATTTTCACTTTTGTATATGCCACTAGAGAATTTATATTAACATTTAAAAAAAGATCTGAGAAATTACTGTGATTTTCTCTTAAATGCATTTTCTACTGTTATTTTAATTATTACCATCAGCAGAAAAATTTCCAAGGGAGAAAACTATCTGATTTAATCATTAACTTAAATCTGAGCTGTTTCCCTCAACAAAAAATCAGCAAGAAAGGCCAGTGAATCTATGCTGTCTTACTAATTTTAGTAAGATCACAAAGCTGGTTACTATTAATAACACCACAAATTATATTTGGTAAAAGAGAATGGATACTATGCCATGAAGCATGGATGAACTGAAATCTTCATAAGGCAATAACATTTAACTTCTTTTCACTTTCATAATTTATTAAGCTGCTACCAGACTATTTCAATAACATGTTCAAATAACAATTGCTGCCATTGTGTCCCATCTCCCTCTCTCTCTCTCTCTCTCTCTCTCTCTGTGCAATCATTTTTCATTATTACTTTCACTAGACTGTGGTCATGTTGAAATAAGTCGCAATATTTGTATCATGTAGGGGGAGAATTATTTAAGTTGTTAGAACTTGTGCCCAATCCCACAGTATCATATTGTGACAATAAAATGTATTGAAACTACTTAAAGTTGGGCAAAATACATTCCTGTTTTGTCAATCTGATGCTCCCATTTCCACTGATTGATTAACAGAATTCTATGTTGGTGGATTAACAGAATTCTATTTTGGTGCCAGTCATTGCTAAAATAACCAATGGCAATCAAAATTTACAAACGGTACTTCATATCAATTAAAAAAAAAACATATTCAGTGGATGAAATGTTTCGAGCTTATGCTGTTGTCTGCAGATTTTCACCCTGAAGTCACAGACATCTGCTAGTGTAATGTAATACTGAGGTTTGAATGAAGGATTTAAGGTACTAGCTTTCTCAAAGTAACCAAGAAAATGAATAATTGCACACAAAAAAAAATAATTATGTTTCAAAAGAAAGATTTAAGAGAAAGAGCACAATTGTGAAAATAAATGTTACTAAATAATGTCAAAGTTGATCAACCGATAGATCTTTGAATGGATATCCAATGAAGCTGTATTGTTCAAGGCAAAAATTGCAGACAACTTGGAAATTTGAGCTCCAAACCAGCAATTCTTGGATAATTTGGGATATAACTTTCTATGAGCCACAAATTGTTCCAACTTAATCTTACAAACATAAGTGGTTGCCGCATTAACAAGACATAAATGTATTTAGTTTTCTCTCATTCCTATACATGTTTCATACAGTTTGCCCATGTAAGAAATACTGGAGACACAATACTGTCCCACATGAATGCACTCAGTTATACAAAAGGTGTCAATGACCATGATGGGGTGCACTAAACTTTTTATTCTCTTTCCAACTGTATAAATAATTTGCAAAAACTATACTGTATTTGTATGGTTACATCAGCACCATCTTCTTTTCAACTAGTGTTTCCATACAGAAATGAGAGAAAAATAATCCATCATATGCTTCAGGATGGTATGGGAACATCCCACCCTCAGAATAAAAAATTCTGATGCTGGGTCTTGGCAAAGCCCAATCTTTGTCAACAAATTTTCTTTCTCATGTTGGATTTTCCCAAAATATACCTGTGCATTTGTTGGATTTTATTATTCCATCTCCACTTTCTGTACAAGCCAGACTATTTAATACACAGAAATTCTTTGAAATGCTAGCTTTTGATTTGTAATATGTAGCAAATCAATTTCTGTGTTGCCTGAATATTCAAAGCTATAATGTTGACACATGGAAAACTAATGGTATGAAAATATTATAATTGATTTTGGTTCACACAAAGCCACATGATAGCTTTAAACTGTTCATGGGTTGATCAGTTGGTTGATTGGCTGGTTGGTTCTAATGGCACCTTCAGTGTTTCTTCTGGCTACCATATTTACCGTATATGTTGGGACACCGTACATGTTGGAACACCATAAATTAATTTTAAAAGTAATTTTTTTGTGCACCGTATGTTCTGGGACACATCATTTTTTTCGAGTCATAAGTTGTGGGACACCTTTTAAATCATTCAAAAATTACATGGCAGAAAATGCACTCCAACTGAAATTTCATTTTAAAAAATATAAAATTGTGTACTTGATATAAAACTCTTTAATCCACTGCATCAGCATCTCATCAACACAACCCTTCTCCTGCACATGTACGATCCATTCTTTCAGTGCATGAATATTTTTTTTTAGCTTTCTCATATCATGAAAAATTGTTAGAGACAACACATCACCTGAAGCAGAAACTGCAAGGACTAAAGTCAGATTCTTTCAAATCTGCACCAGTCTAATTCTCACATTTTTGATCCCCATCTTATCGTCAGTCCATTCAGGAATGCGATCCAAGTACACTAGAATTTCATCCATATATATTGTTGATGAAATCATCTGCTTCTCTTCTGGCCTTCACGAATTCATCACGTTTTTTTTTTTCTCCAATTATTCTGGGTGATGCTGGGTCATTGATGTCCATGCACAAAACGCTATACTATGTCACTTTAAAAACTGTTCCACTGTTTCAATTTATTTTCAAAATTCTTGTGAATACCGGTGAAAAGGAACCAAAGTTAGCTTCCATAGCTCGGCAGTCTTTGTATATCCGAAAAAAAATCAGCACACTTAAAAGAATCCATAGTCGGCTTCTGAGGTCAGCTTGCTTTGCAATAAAATAACCTTTGTATTTATATCCTTCAAAAAAAAATGGCTTCAGAGTATTCAAAGTCAGCTTCTGAGGTCGGCTTGCTTTGTAATATAAATAACCTTTGTCTCTGATGTCCTGTCGGTAAGTTCAAAGAAGGAGTTTGCTGCTTGCTGCCAGCTGTGTTTATCCACCACCCAGGCTTCTATGTGCTTGGCATCTGTAGTTATAATTAATACAAAGGAGCATTGATGTCTCTGGGTCAACAGTAATGAAACTATTGTAACCTGTGCTGGCGCAAAGATTGTCACTTGCACTCAAGTGAATGTGTTTTCAAATAATGATTTTTATTTGCAAGATACTGTCATACAGTAGACCTGGATATAATTCAATCTTGGTGATTTTGCACCTAACACCATATTATGCATGAATGGCAGTTGTTTTCAATGTATTGGTTGGTTATTTCCCTCTTGTTTGTGAAATCATCTGCTTCTCTTCTGGCCTGCACGAATTCATCACGATTTTATTTTCTCCAAATATTCTGGGCGACACTAAGTCATGGACGTCCATGCATGAAGCACTATATTGTGTCACTTTAAAATTTTGTTCCGTTGTTTCAATTTATTTTCAAAATTCCCATGAATACCAGTGAAAAGGAACCAAAGTTTGTTTCCACATCTCGGCCGTCTTTGTATATTCAAAAAAACAAAACAAAATCGGCACACTTAAAAGAATCCATAGTTGGCTTCCGATGTCGGCTTGCTTTGCAATAAAATAACCATTCTATTTATATCCTTTAAAAAAAAAAAAGTCACCAAAGTCGGCTTCTGAGGTTGGCTTGCTTTGTAATAAAAATAACTTTTATCTTTGATGTCCTGTTGGTAAATTTAAAGGAGGAGTTTACCGCTCATTGCCAGTTATGTTTATTCACCACCCAGGCTTCTATGTGCTTGGCATCTGTAGTAATAATTAATTACAAAGTAGCATTGATGTCTGCGGGTCAATAGTAATGATACTTTTGTAACCCGTGCTGGCAAAAAGATCGTCACTTACACTCAAGTGAATGTGTTTTCAAATAATGAATTTTATTTGCGAGATACACTGTACTGTCATACAGCAGACCTGGATATAATTCAGTCTTGATCATTTTGCATCTAACACTGTATCATGTTTGAATGACAGTTTTTTGAAGATATCGGTTGATTATTTCCCTCTTGTTTGTGATTTTGTTGGATCTAGTTTTCAGTCGGATAACATACTGAAATGATTGAGCACAACCAAACACAATTTGTTTCTCAGTGTTCATGTCAATGACCAACGTGGCGCGTGTTATCGGACATAAGCAATACATGCTACAGTATGGAAGCCTATGCTACATATACGGATTTCGTGGATATATTTGATTCTTTAATGCTCTTGTTGAAAACAAAAAGGAAAAAATAACAATACAAGGTTAGACTCTTTCTTTTCATTATCAAATAAGTGTTTTGTTTATCTATTTTACTACAACGTGCATTGTGGGGAGCACAAATGCAATACAAATTTATTTTGTTTCTTAAGTCTTGGGACATATGGCCTAGGTGAAAAAGTTTCACTGTTAAGTTCTGGGACAGGAAAAAAAATTATTATTTTATTGTGTCCCAATATATATGGTAAATACGGTATATCACACAGATAAAAATTGGAGCTAAGTGCCTTTCCCAAGACCAGAGAGAGGCAGTCAAGCCAGGTTAGCCTGGATGGATAATGAGCCCTCAACTTTGGACATGCTACCAACTGAGCTACCATGGCTTCCTAATGTGATTATTCCCAATCAATGAAAATTTACTTACACCTGCCCTGATTCAAAGGTACTGGTCTCTGCAAAGCTGATAAAATAAAAACTCATCATCTAATCAGTTCATAGACCATCATTTGGTGGATTAAATCAGAAAGGTAATTATCAAGATTCTCACTGTCCGTATCAACTACTGTAGTATCACTAATTTTCATGGGGTACCAACTTTCATTTATTTCATTGTTGCCCTAAACCATGAATTTAAACACACAGCATAAAATTATCTGCATAAGATCATGAAGCCCCTGCACCCATGGTCTTTTCTTTTTACTGTCTTTCATTCTTAGAGATCAACACAGCTATTTGAAAAATCAACATTATTTCTGTAATCTGGATAAAAATATAAGCTTTTACATGAGTTTGTTTTATTTTCACCCTTTTCAAAAATAATTATAATGCATTTTATATTGTTTCAATGCACAAGCATCTATATGGTATCCAGTAGCCATAATATTCACTAACTGCATTATTTTGATATGTTGTAGGGTAATTAAAGATGAGAGAAATAAAAAATGCATAAAGTATTCCAACATTGTTATTACTGAAAATGAAAGAAAAAATAAGAAATTCTACATTCAAAAGAAAAACAGATTTGATATTAATTCAAATCAATTCTTCGATCAAGTGCAACTGTTGTCGAAAAATGTAAATCCTCATGAAAGCATGTCTCATTTTTTCTATGCATAATTATTACCAATGAAGAACATGACTGTAAAATACTAAAACTATTGCTTGAGGTACAATTACTAATGAAACACTATGCTTAAGGTACAATTACTAATGAAACACTAACTACTGCATAATACTGAAGCACATATTTCACTGATTTTCGAACAAAACCAATAAATCAACAGTGCATCAATCAAGTCAGTTGGTACATACAAATGTTAACTGGGTAAATAATCCTGAAAATGTTAAATTAATCAAGTCCTGTATTCTCAAAGCCACAGATAATTAAGTCCAACCTTTCAAATAATTTTGTGTGTACCACAATTATCTATTCTGCATCAAACATCTTCACTGACAATGCTTTAAATAGAGTGTAGTAGTTGAAGTTTGTTAGTACATGAGGCAGGCTCAAACAAAGGTGTGTGTGTGTGTGTGATTTGGATTTTTAACATAGCTTTAACAATTTTTCAGTCATATCGCTACGATGTCTGCAGTGTGGCAGTTTATAGTGATGTCTAGCACTGAAGCATCGTGCCGCAGACATGTAGCACGATGTCCCACCCAGTCACATTATCCTGACACAAGACCAACAAGTCCTAACACTAACCTCTTAATGCTGAGCACCTAGCAAGGCAGCTGTTAGTACCATTTTTATAAGTCTTTGGAATGACTTGGCCGGGGTTCGAACCCGCATCTGAGGCGGACTCTCTAACCACTAGGCCATCGGAGTGGTCCTCAAACAAAGGAGTGATTCCATTGTTTTTCAATTTAGTTGGCAGCTCAAACTTTGATGGGCTCTGAATACAACAAATGACTTCTTGCACTAAGCAAGGAGTGGCTGATCACATGCTTGGTTTACTTATGGAAAAATGACATTATCCAAGCCAATGGAGATTTATTGAGTTTTACTACTCTTAAGCCACTGTGTTAACACAAGCCATCAGAAAGTAACTGATGGTACAACTTCTGGACAGTGTTTAAAGGAAGAGATCATATACACGTACTTTGATAACCCACTAATCGGCTCCCTTTGATGATAAGTGTAAGTGATTTAACTTAACGTGTTTGATTTGTACTCATACAGGCGGCAGTACTAACCATTGAAGTGACTGTCCTTTGTTGTCCTCATTGTTTTGTTCTTTTTGTATTCTTTTATTTGGTGTATTTAAGTTACTCCACAAATTAAATACCTACAATTCTGCAAACTTTGACAGGGAAAACCACTAATTTAAGTAACCATGAAAATGTTTTGAGTTTTTTTTCAAAACCACACATATTAAGACCCATAAAAATAAATGATACTACAGTATCTGTTAAAAGTACATTTTTACAATAAATAATGTTTCTCCAAGAATACTTACCCAGTCACATTAACATTACGGATATAAGCCCGCTACACCCAAATCCAGCCCTACGAAAAAGACAAGCATTTCTCTCTTCTGTCTTTATCATACAAGGGCAATAACTCTTGCACATCCATTTGCTGCCTCCATGTGTCGCTAGTTTTTAAGCCGAGTGAAATACCAATTTGGATGCTCACATGGAAATTTGCTTTCTCCTTTGAATACATTCTGCAATGACATTAACATTAGGAGAACAGGTAACAGAACAAGGGAATGCTGACCATCCAACCTATACACTGGGTATAATCCTAGGGATAAAGAGGCTGAAAGACAACCTGCTCTCCGTACTTGAAAGCTAAACAGCCTATGGTCACAAGATCTGTGACTTGTTATATCCGTACTTGAAAGCTAAACAGCCTATGGTCCCAAGATCTGTGACTTGTTATATCCAGTTAAGATGATTTCTGAATTCTTCTTACTGACAAAATTTCACTGGCAAATCAAGCAAAGCTTGGTGGCCATGTTGGCTTTAACTATGTATAGTGGTCATCTGTGCCTGGACTAGGGGAAAGAACCATTTGCATGTGCAACGACTGTCACTGTGAACTTCAATTAGTGCTTGAGGCTATGAACAGGGTGTTCTGTGCCACTACTTTAGACATGTCAATGTAAGATGACTCACTGATTGGGAGGTAATGGAAAAGACTTCTTGCCCTTTGTCTACATAAAAATGTAGACATAAAAGATGAATTTTTGTCATTTTAGCAGGGCTGGATGTAGCAGGCTTATATCCCTAATGTTAATGTGATCAAAGAACATATTCGAAGGAGAAACTACAGCCATAATGATAGGCTTGACACAATCAACAATGAAAGAAGGCCCTGTTGAGCTTGACTTCCAACATCGGAAAACCACATTATGTAATCAATACTCTCATATTTATTTTTTAAAAAGCATAGCACTACACTCCAGACCTAAATAAAAAGCCTAAAATTTCAAATAAAATTATTTCCAGATGTTGATAGGATGAGCTGTGACTGAAGAGTTAAAAGAAATTCAACGATGAAGAAAAAGCATTTATCAGGAATTAGAAATAGGTCAGTGGCATGCCATCTTATATCCTATGATACTAAGCTATGCCACAAAGTGTATGACTTGACCCACGGGCCAATGTTGCAATATTTCATGGGTACATTGGTCTCTTCATGTCCTGTATATCTATATGCAGTTATAGTGTGGGGATCTTGATTTGAGTTTCCAAGTTATGATCCAGTGACACATCCCCTATCCCAGGTTCAATACCCAGAACCTGTGTTAAATGTACATGTGAATTCCTCTTCTTGTACCCATCAAATATTGGGAATCTTACAAGCTCCAAGTTATGACCCAATGGCAAGACTCTAACCATTGGGGGCATGACTCAGGACCAATGTTGGATGCACATGTGAATTCCTGTTCTCATACTCATTAAAAGTAAACGTGGTTATATGGTGGGACTCTTTAACAGTTTCCAAGTTATGATCCAGAGGCAAGTACCTACCACAGGGACATGATCCTGGGCTGATATTGTATGCATATGTAAATTTTCGTTTTATGCCAATAAATTGGATGAAAGTTTATAGATTGGTGATCATAACAATTTTCTAGTATGTACAGGTTATCCATAGCCTTGGCAAATGAGACCCACCAATTTTCAGGTTTTATAGACAATGCTTAAGAAATAACTTAAAATTTTAAGAAATTCTTCCTCCTCCACCCCCGACTCATATCAAACTTTTAAAACCACTGTAAACATCTAAAGACTACCCCAAATCATATCTTAAAGTTTCAAGTCTGTATTTTCAATGCTGAGGGAGAAGAGATGCTATTATTATTAAATGGATGGCTAGATGGGCAGGACGACACAATCCTTGCCTTTTGGGTTATTTTTTTTTCAAGCATCGGACAAAAATCATTTTTACTAGGGGGGATTAGCACTGACATATATATTACTTAGTCACTAGGCAACAATCTTGTCACAATATTGTCACAATCTCACAATTCCATACACTCACTCTTCGCATTGAGCTGAGGCTTTCAACTCTGTACAGCGCACCAAGAAATTCTTAATCAGGGCTGCAAAGTTTCCTGTTTTACAATTATTGATGGCCAAATTCTTACAGATGGCTGCTGTGGATTCCTCAAGGAGCTTGGAGTCGGAACTGAAATAGCAACATTTCATATGTTATCACATGACATCATCCAGATGATGTTTACTAAACTAATTATCATATTTTCATGCCACACAAGTTTTACATGATGCCATACAAGGCCCATGCATATGATGAGGGCATTCCAATATACCATACATACTGGCTTATAAGTCAAATCCAACTGCAAACAATAAAAATCCTTAAGTGCCATCATTTAATGTGCCAACTGATCAGGGTCTACGTTATTTGTTCTATTGATTACTCCAAACAAAGTGCATAGACCCAGCTCTGCTGGCACATCATGCACTGACAGATCTGGGTTTTTGTAGTTTGCAGCTGGATATGATGTTATAAGCACGTAAACATAGTACTTAATAAACATTGTGTGATTTATTACTGAAATCTTTTATTTAAAAAAAATATATTCTTATATGTAAAAATATCCTGATTTATGAAATTCATTTTCATTTTATGCAATTTTTTCAACAATTTAAATTTGTGTTCTTGCCACAAGGTTTTTACAAGATAAAAATAATTTTAACTTGTGAATTCCATCTGATACGATAGTGTTGGCTTGCTGTGGCACAGCAACACAAGTAGGTCATTTAATGCTGAGGCAAACTGAATACAAGTGAGAAATAGAAAATCAACTCTTGCCATTTTGCATGGGAAAGACAAAGCTATCCACACATCACCCCAACCCCTAGAATTTTATTTATGCCAGGTGTATGGAGCATTGTCTTGAACAATTTAGATGGTAAAGCATCCAGCTAGCATTCAGGAGATCCAGGTTCAAACCCTAACCCATTTTCCAATTTCCTGTGACATTTGGTGGCAGCAATGGGATCAGCCTTTGAAGACCTCCCAGTTGTGATATAGTCTTTTCATCCTGAATTGAATAAGGATCACTGCAGCTGATGGTGACAAAAGGATGTGTTTTCCATTGCAAAGAATGTATCACAGGTACCTGCATGGAATGTCAGATGACATAAGTGATTAAGCACCTGACTAGCATACTAGACATCTAGTTTTTAGCCTACTTGGTGATACACCTTTTTTCACCGTGACTTGCTCCTAACAAATTTAAAGGTAAAAAATACATACAAACTTGACTTTATCAAAACAGCTTACCTGTTGATGGGGATAAGGAAAGTGTATGACAGAAACTGGTTCCAGAAGGGATCTATTGGGGAAATTGCCTCAGTCCCAGAGAATCGGCGTAGATAGTCATTACCCGCCAGCTCGCTAAAGCTGCTACTGTTGGCCCCCATATCTGTGACTCTGGTGTTATAATGTGAAATTCATCAAATATATATTATGTGTCTTCCTGCTGCAACCATATACATATATAAATAAAATTTAGTCAGAAAATATTTGAATATGTCATTGTAATCTCAAGCGATACAAACCAAAGATGGTACCTCTCTTGTACATGGTTACCACATGGGCAATATAACTACAAACTTTCATAAATCTTCACCCTGCAATTTAGGATGTCATAACAGATGGACAGATAGACAGAGGATATCCCAATATCCACCATGCTAGAGCATGGGAATACATAGCACAAGTACTACATGCATCTATTACTGACACAGAAATTAATCCAAGATTTACATTAAACACAGCAAAGTAACACTTCAAAACCACAAAAAAGTCAATATAAATTTTCCTTAGGCATCTTTTCTTTCTTCTTAAACTATCTATAGTAAACCATTGACACATACTTAGCAGTATACTACACAGAAAGATTATGTATTTTATGCAAGCCATAAAAAATTATATATTTTATGCACTTTGCAAAAGTTTAGTTCATGTTCAATATTTAAAAACTTTTTTAAAAAAAATGAGCAAAATTTTGAGCAAGCAAAAAGTGCAGGGCTGAAAATGAAAGAACTGAAGCAGAAACTCTCAAAAGATGGAAAGAGAAGAGGATAGCCTCATCTGTTTACTAAATGCCAACTGGCATTTACATATGTACATCTATGTTTGTTATTCTATAGTAAACAAGAGTCCCTTGAATAGACTGATGCTCTACTGGACAAAAAGAACCTGTAGAAATCCATGATGTGTCCATCTCTTCCTGACTTTTATATTTTTTAATTGCTAAGTATCTTCTTAAAATCATCTATGATATTTCTGAGTTACTCCAACAAACTAAATGTCAGAAAATATCTTCTTAAATATTTGATTTAACAACCATGTTCACAAGTTTGTAACAAAAATCTTTATTCATGGCCTTCAATCTTGAATTTAATTGCTGTCATTGACAGAGAATGGGATTGAATTCATCTCAGAGACTGTAAAGATACTAAGTTTACTTTAATTTAAAATTAATATTTCTGAAGAAAAAGAGTTGCTGAACTGGCAACATTCAAGGTATTCCTCAAATATCCACCAAAAAATCTAGTCACACTTGTATTAATCAAATTAATACTTGTATTAATCAAGTATCCACACTATGAGGGTTATATAAAATCTATTCATACTTGCATTAATCAAAAAAAAAATCTATTCATACCAGTATTCCTCAAATATCCACAAAGAGGGTGATAAGTCTAGGGTGCTTTTCACTTTCACGAAGACAAATTGGGGTTTAAAAAGGGCAGGGGGTATTACATGTAGCCCAAGCCAATCAAAATTTACACTGAATACAATGTGGTTGTTAAAATATAGTTAACTGGATCAATTAGCCTCTGTTATCAGTGATTCCCAACCTCAGGTCATGACCCAGATCAGGGTGGCAGGATTCTTCAGTAGGTTCATGTGGGGTCATCAGAAGAAATCACATCAAAAGCAAGAGGGTCAGGAGGTCTTGTTTGTGGCCAACTTAGGGTCACAGCATAAAATAGGCTGGGAACCACTCCTCTATATTTGGCAGGAATTTTACATTTACGGGACAAATAATGGTCAAAATACCTAAATAATCTAATTACTGACTGAAGTACTAAATAAAACAAAAATACATAAATGTCACGAAAAAACATGTATATAATCTGACTAAGCTTGCTGTAATTGTTACTCTATCAATGTCATTGTGCTTTCTATGTATATTTTACGTGGACAATTTATTTTTTGCGTTTCTTCAAAGTCAGTTTACAAAATCTAGTACAAAAATAATTTCAGAATATAATAATCATAATATTTCTATAATTTGTTTTGTAATGATCTTTTCTGGGTCAGTGTTACAATCTGCACTTCTTTGTTCCTTATTTTTCCAACAGGCTATCACACTGTGTATGGTAAATTCCACTCAATAAAATGTGCAATAAAACCTCTTCATTGTTTCTGTAACCATCTTTGCTAGCCAAAGGTCATCAATACCTTTTATTTAACCTAAAGGTCAAGTCCAATAACCTTTTTCACCATAGTATGCACATTCAAATTCAGAATCAACTACAAATTGCAACAAATTTATTTTATCAATTATGCCATTTGTACAAGTTTTGGGATTTTACATGGCCTGGATGGTTGCCATATTAAATGTCAGATCTGCACCATTTTCATTCTGAACCAGCAACATTATTTTAAAACAAAAAGCCATCATTAATACAATCATCTGTCCAGAAGCTGCATAAGATTTTCAATATGTCACAAAGGAAACCATTTTGGTGAATGGATCAACAGGACCAACTAACTGCTGTATACTGTGTTGATACAACCATCTATTCAGAATTAGCCATTAGAAGATTTTTTATAATCGCTGTTGTTGTGGTCATGTTATCAGCATCATTTTCATTCTGAAGTAAATACATATCATAAAAAGCCTTTCATTTAATACATATGCAGTCTTTCCAGCAACCCTTTGTGAAAGAATAGGGTAAAGTATGGCTACTTTCCTTTTTATAAGGTAGAGGAAAAGCAGAAAAGAATAAGGATATTTTATGGAGTAATTATATGCAAAATTTATGTAATTTAAATTACTGCAAAAATAAAACCTTAACTTGACTCACCTTTTAAACTTGAACAAAAAGATTCTACTTAATCACATACTAGATGTCTTTTGTTTGCCTCTATCTTCTTAAACACCCACCTCCACATCAATGAGATGTTATATGAATTTGCTTTGCTACGACTGTTCATGCATGTGCAATCAATTTTCAACACAGAATTGAATAAAAAGTTGGAACAGAAGGACCAGTTTGGAAAAGCCAGAACAAATATAAAGTCTAACAAAAACAAATGAAATAAGGATGAAAAACCAGTGTCCCTGGAGAGACTGATACATGTCAAAAACACCAATTGTGTAGGAGGAATATCAACAACATTTTTAAGATGACCGCCATGGCAGCCATATTTGATGTTAGATTATCATTTTCATTTAAGAGCATTCACATGTCACTAAAAGTCTTTTACTGAAAACCTCATGTCAGTATGACCATCCATTCAGGAGAAGTAACAATAACAAGTTTTTCAAGATGGCCACAATGGATGTCATATTAGTACCAGTTTCATTTTAAACCATCTAGCTGTGATAAGAAGTCTTTGGATGAAGATCCCAGGGTCAATACAACCATATGTTCAGGAACAGCAACAATTTCAAGATGGCCATGATGGTGGCCATAGTGGATGCCTGATTACGATTTAGGACCAACTAGGCCTCAGAGTAAAACTATGCCAGTTAAATGACTTTGATCTGAGTAGTTCAGGAGGCATAGCAAACAACAATAATTGCTAAAAGATGCTGGACAACAGATGCCAAACAAGTTTTTCTAACAAGAAAAGGTAACACAAATTCTGAGCAAAAAGACCAATCAGTGCACACTTTTTACTATTTGTTTCATGTTCAGTCAACTCAAAGAGCAAATGCTTCAGGTTCTGTAAACATCATCATCTCATAGATAAAACAGTTCTGCTATCATTTTGTCAAGTAGATTACACAGTTCTGCTAATCTAAGCATTTTTCTCTGTCAGTATTGTAACCAAATACCTCCACACATAAGAACAGAAAGATTGTACTTGTTAAACATCTTCAGGCAGAATAAATAACAATAGTACTGTCAGCCTCAGAATATAATCATTACAAACTATATTATTAATCATTAATTGATCCTGAGTGAAATTTACAGATATTACTAATTAACTGGTGATAACTGATGCATGGAGAAATTATCATGATGTATGAACATATAAATTTTGGGGGTGTATAAAAACTGAGAATGACCATGCACATTTCTAATTTCAGAGAAAACTTAAAGATATTGAAAGAACTGATGCTGAAACAGCAAATATAATCAATTATTTCTTATAGTTTTTTAATGTATCTAAAGTTTTGAACTTCTTTTTATTTCTTAATTCATATTTAACTGTCAGGATTTTACAAACTGCTTTTACAAAACACTTGACAGTGTCTTGATGGAGATGAGCATTATTAACGAACAGTCCTAACTCTCTGTTTGCACAGTCTATATTAATGAATATCAATATATAAATGCAAATTGCTATCTCATACAAATTCTATCTCTCATACACACACATAATCAAAAATGTAGAATATGGACCGGCCTTAACTGGCATTTGAAAAAAAGAGGATGCTAATCAGATTGTGATAAACAAAATTACACAGTCAATAGCAGATACATGTTTAGCTTTAGCATTTCTACATGCCGATAAAGTTTTAAAAAGGGACCACTTTTTCTCAAAGGTAAATATTTTATTATACAACTTTGCTAAATATTTTTCAATTATTGTTGGTAGTATAAAACAATACTTCGGTAAATTGTAAAATGTTTTCATTTCTTGAGCACAGTGACCTATAAAACTGATACATGTATTTTGCAGTCAGAATGAAGATATTATGTCACCAAACTTGTCACTTCCAACAAAGACATCACTTTTAGAAATCATAATATATGGCATATCATTCCTAATCCACACAATAAAGGATTTCCAAAAACCATCAGTAACTGTACGATCACAAAATAAGTGTCCAATGCTTTCGGCTTCTTGTTTACAGAAAGTATATTTATTATCACTGATCAAATTAATTTTTTTTCAAAATTTGATCTGTTACCTAAAATGCAATTAAACTCGTATCTTTGGTGCACCAACATTATTTCTATCTTTGAAAAACCAACATTATCTGAACTACACTCAGAACACTGTGATGTGTTATTACTACACTCCAAAACAGTGTGACTTACTGACTGAACTGAACTCAGAAACACTGTGGAAGAGTAAAGTGACTAGGGGTGAAATGATATACCTGTGCCGCTATTAATACGAGTCACAACATGCAGCCTGCAATACGATACATATTGATACACATATGAACTTTCGATCTTTGGAAGGTAGGTGGTGCCCTTTCAGGTCTGTTGACATTCTATTCCTACTTCTAGTATGCAGACTACAGATAAACATATAGTTATCATATATTTATATGGAATTCTTGTTGATGAGAGGATAACTAAAATACTTTCAAACAGACTACCTGTTGGTTGCAGTGAGTTTCATCCAACACTTTAGGCCATTAAATGGTGGCTCCATTTAACTCCCTCTGTTTCGTACAACATGAATGATTTGAAAACATATTATTACCAATTTTGTGTCTCAGTTACACTTTGAAGACATTACGATCTTAACTTCAAAAAAGAAGAAATACTACAATTTCCTCATGCAAAGAAATCTCATCTAGATCAAATCCGGGCATGGGAATACAATTGAATACCAACAAGATCTATCAAATTTTATTTCCTGCAGATGCAAAAGACTGCTGCAGCAACAGGTACTTGTATTTGTAAGTGAAGAAGGAAAATTATTGACTGGACCCAGTCCTATTCTACAAGTTTCTTTTAACTTACACAAGGTGCTAAACTTGAGCAGTTTGAAATCTGCCCCTTCGCTCATTCTATGCTAATTTCATTAATTCCATCAGCACCTGCATTCACTGGTTAAATATCTTTGCATAAAAAGAGAAATTTCAAATTTGTTTCTCATGTACAATTTAAGGAGAAATGATGACACAATTTTATCTTAAGGGAGACCTCTCCCTTTATCAGAGAAAAAAGGAGGGCAGGAAGAAATGGTCATAGGTAAATATTTATCTGAACTTCAACATCTCTTTCTTCCTGATTCACTTTCTTATAGCTCTAATGAAATCAACATCTTTGACAGATGTCACCTCTAGTTGTATAAGCATTAATCTGATAATTAATTCTGTGCATACTAAGGGTGAAACGATTCACTGATATGTCGATGCATCGATACTTTTGTTGTAACAATACACATATCGATACAGGAGACGGAGAATCGATACAAAACGAAATTTACCTATGCAAGCTATTTTAGTTTTTTGCAGTCATGAATAATTATTATAAGTTCGCCTTGTTATTCTGTAAAATTATAATTCATCTGAAACAGCATTTGCAGTCACATGCACTCCTTTTTATTAGTAAAAATGAAAAAGATCATTGAGAATACTTGCTCCACGTCTACAAATTAACACAAAGTGACATGGTTTATGATCAGGCCCCCCCCCTTGCTAATTATCTTAACTCAGCAGTATTTTCAACATATACTATATATTCTAAACGTGTTCCACATGTATAATGAAGTACTTTTCTCATCATTTAATAACCACTTTTACGCAAAATTTCTACATCTACTTTGGATGATTTGAAAGTTATACTACCGGTGCATCACACGGTGAAATGTGTTACACCGAATTCTCATTGGTGATTATTGCTTGTTCCAGTCCAGGTTAAATAATAACCTTCAATGAGAAATTAATGTAGCTTATCCCCTGCATGACAAACAGGAAGTATTGGCAAAGCAACAGAAGGCTCTGAACAAAAGTCATTAATTGATATGTAAAGTTCTCTAACAGAGACGCTGTCAGAGTGTGTGATTGCATGAATCATGCAAGATTTGGAGAACAGTGATGCAGGAGAACTCATGCAAATTAGTTGAAAGTCCCACATATGAAAATGTGCTCAGCAAAGAAGATAATTTTTATATAACTGTTCTTGTTGTGACATCTGTTTTTCGGGTTGGCAACTATTTACACATTTTGGTTCTTCAAGCATTACATGAATGCTTGTTAAACTAAATTTGATTGGTGCAACGTGCCCAGGAATAAGCATTATGGTGTAGTTTGAAACTTTCGTGATGGAAGTTTTACAAATGCATGTTGAAAATATGGGCCACCTAGAAAATCCAAAATGTCTGCTTCTTGGCTTGGTTCATTAAGATTTCATTCAGGAAATACTTGTTGATGATAGTGATGATGACAATAATTTTTGAAGTTATGAAGTACATTGGATTACTGGAGCTGGGAAAGTGTTAATGTAGATACCATTGAGTCATTTTGAGCACGAAAATGGTGTTAAATACAAGTCCAATGTACATGTTAGATAGACAAAAATAGACGGCATGACAGTCAATCTACCCTTCAGTTGTATTTTGAAATTAAATGTAGAATAGGCAGAATACTGAGCCTCATGAAAATATAGAGAATTTGAAAGTATAATGCAATTTTCATTTTTTTTTAATTCAATCAATTTAGCTATGTGGATCATATGCTACAAAACTATATATTCATATCAGGGTAAAGATAAACTGAATAAATATGGGTTATAAAATATGAAATTAAGAAGTAAAGCCATTTATTTCAATACCTCTGTCTGCACAAGCAGACTATGGCATCGACAGACTAAACCCTAATACAGAATTATGGAACAGATAAGAAATCTGGCATAATAGTCAGTAAACTACTGATTTAACAAAGGAAGTTAGTGAAAAATCCTATTTTGGAGCTGATGTATCCAAAAGATATCTGTGAGCGCTGGAAAATTCTAAATAACAGTCATAAAGATGAGTTTCCCAACATATTCAAGCTGGCAAAGCTAGTTATGTATATGCCCCTTCAGAAGGAAGCACAAAACAATATTCATACACAGATAAGGTATAGAGCATGCACAGAAATAATTAACAGATTAATGCTTATACAACTAGAGGCAACATCTTTTGAAGATGTTGATTTCAAGAGAGACAGACACTGAAGTTTAGGTAAATGTTGAACTATGGCTGTTTCTTCCTCACCCTCCTTTTTCCACTCCCCCTTTTTTCTTTGACAAAGGTGAAGGTCTCCCTTAAGATAAAATCCTGGCAGCATCTCTCCTTAAATTGTTTATGGGGAACAAATTTGGAATTTCTCATTTTATGCAGAGATATTTAACCAGTGAATGAAGGTGCCGATGGAATAAATAAAATTAGCACAGAATCAGCGATGGGGCAGATTTCAAACTGCTCAATTTTATCACCTTGTGTAAGCATTAAAAAAATTATAGAATAGGACTGGGTGTTGTCAATAGTTTTCCTTCTTTACAAGTACCTGTGACTGCAGCAGTCTTTAGCATTTGCAGGAAGTACAATGTGATAGATTTTGTTTGGTATTCATCCTCATTCCCATGCCCCGATTTGTTCTAGATAAGACTTTCTTTGAACAAGGAAAATGCATTATTTATTCTGTTTTGAAGATAACATCGTAATGTCTTACAAGTTTAAGTAATACACGAAATTAGCTGTAAGATTTTTTCAAAGCATTCATGTTCTGCAAAACAAAGGTCATGGTGGCTAAATGGAGCTACCATTAAATGACCTAAAACAATGAATACAATTTACTGACAACCAACTTGTAATCTGTTTGAAAGTATTTTGGTTATCTTCTCATTAATGAGAATTGCATGAAAATATATGATAACAATACAGCTATCTGTAATCTGAATACTTGAAACACAACCAGAATATCAAGATACATAAGAGGGCACCACCTACCTTCCGATGATGTAAAGACCATCAATTTTGTATTAGTATTGATATGTATCGTATTGTAGGTTGTGCATACTCTGCTCCTTTTCTTTGTATCAATAATGTTCTGTGCTTCCTTCTGAAGGGGTGTATTCATATCTAGCTTTGTCAGCTTGAATATGTTGAGAAACTGATCTTTGTGACTGTTATGCACAATTTTCCAGAGATCACAAATATTATCTTTTGGATACATCTGCTCCAAAATAAGATTTTTCACTAACATAAACTTCCTTTGTTAAATCAGTAGTTTTGTGACTACTATGCCAGATTTCTTATCTGTTCCATAAAACTGTAATGGGGTATTTAGTCCATCAATGCTTGTGCAGACAGAGGTACTGAAATAAATATCTTTACTTCTTAATTGCATTTTCTTACCCTGATATGAATACAAACGTATCAATGCACCAATATATCAATGAATCATTCACCCCTAAAAGTGACTTACCAATTAGCATTCACTTAATGGCTGATGAATGATGACTCATTTCTTCTAAAGTCCTGCTGAGATCAAGACCCAAATCAAAACCTACAGTAAAAAAAAAATTATATAAATGTAAACTTTAAATTTACAACAATAGTACAACCGCTACAAATAAAGACATTAGCTACACTCTGATGTAAAATATTCAAATACATTAGTATAAGACCTATAAAGTTGAAGATCTACCATATATACCAGCTGGATCAATATGGACCCAGATCTGCCATTGCAAAATGCACTGGCACACCAGGGTCTGTGCAGTTTGTAAGGACTAATTAGTATAACAACATGTACACACATCTGGGTCTGTGCAGTTTGTAAGGACTAATTAGTATAACAACATGTACACACACCTGGGTCTGTGCAGTTTGTAAGGACTAATTAGTATAACAACATGTACAGACACCAGGGTCTGTGCAGTTTGTAAGGACTAATTAACATGTACACACAGCTGGGTCTGTGCAGTTTGTAAGGACTAATTATTATAACAACATGTACACACATCTGCTGGTGCATTATTCTATGGCAGATCAGGGCCTATGTTGTTTGTAGTTTGATCCAACACACATGAGTATATACAGTATGCCATGTCTTGAATTCATGAAACACAGAGTATATACAGTATCCCATGTCTTGAATTCATACAACACACATAGTATATACAGTATACCATGTCTTGAATTCATGAAACACACATAGCATATACAGTATACCATGTCTTGAATTCATACAACACACATAGTAATATACAGTATACCATGTCTTGAATTCATGAAACACACATAGTATATACAGTATACCATGTCTTGAAGAAACACACATAACATATACAGGATATCATGTCTTGAATTCATGAAACACAGTATATACAGTATACCATGTCTTGAATTCATACAACACACATAGCATATACAGTATACCATGTCTTAAATTCATGAAACACACATAGCATATACAGTATACCATGTTTTGAATTCATACAACACACATAGCATACACAGTGTACCATGTCTTGAATTTACGAAACACACATAGTATATACAGTATACCATGTCTTGAATTCATGAAACACAGAGTATATACAGTATACCATGTCTTGAATTCATGAAACACATATATCATATACAGTATACCATGTCTTGAATTCATACAACACACACAGTATATACAGTATACCATGTCTTGAATTCATGAAACACATAGTATATACAGGATATCATGTCTTGAATTCATGAAACACACATAGCATATATGGGATATCATGTCTTGAATTCATGAAACACACAGAGTATATACAGTATACCATGTCTTGAATTCATGAAACACACACAGCATATACAGTATACCATGTCTTGAATTCATACAACACACATAGTAATATACAGTATACCATGTCTTGAATTCAAGAAACACACATAGTATATACAGTATACCATGTCTTGTAGAAACACACATAGCATATACAGGATATCATGTCTTGAATTCACAAAACACAGAGTATATACAGTATACCATGTCTTGAATTCATGAAACAGAGAGTATATACAGTATACCATGTCTTGAATTCATACAACACACATAGCATATACAGTATACCATGTCTTAAATTCATGAAACACACATAGTATATACAGTATACATTGTCTTGAATTCATGAAACAGAGTATATACAGTATACCATGTCTTGAATTCATGAAACACACATAGCATATACAGTACACCATGTCTTGAATTCATACAACACACACAGTATATACAGTATACCATGTCTTGAATTCATGAAACAGTATATACAGGATATCATGTCTTGAATTCATGAAACACACATAGCATATACGAGATATCATGTCTTGAATTCATGAAACACACAGAGTATATACAGTATACCATGTCTTGAATTCATACAACACACATAGTATATACAGTATACCATGTCTTGAATTCATGAAACACACAAGTATATCATGTCTTTAATTCATGAAACACACACAGCATATACAGGATATAATGTCTTGAATTCATGAAACACACGAGTATATACAGTATATCATGCCTTTAATTCATCAAACACACAGAGCATATACAGTATACCATGTCTTGAATTTATGAAACACACAAGTATATACAGTATATCATGTCTTGAATTCATGAAACACATGAGTATATACAGTATATCATGACTTGAATTTGTGAAACACACACAAGTATATACAGTATACCATGTCTTGAATTCATACAACACACATAGTATATACAGTATACCATGTCTTGAATTCATGAAACACACAAGTATATACAGTATATCATGTCTTTAATTCATGAAACACACATAGTATATACAGTATACCATGTCTTGAATTCATGAAACACACAAGTATATACAGTATATCATGTCTTTAATTCATGAAACACACAAGTATATACAGTATAACATGTCTTTAATTCATCAAACACACAGAGCATATACAGTATACCATGTCTTGAATTCATGAAACACACAAGTATATACAGTATAACATGTCTTTAATTCATCAAACACACAGAGCATATACAGTATACCATGTCTTGAATTCATGAAACACATGAGTATATACAGTATATCATGTCTTGAATTTGTGAAACACACACAAGTATATACAGTATACCATGTCTTGAATTCATACAACACACATAGTATATACAGTATACCATGTCTTGAATTCATGAAACACATGAGTATATACAGTATACCATGTCTTGAATTCATGAAACACATGAGTACATACAGTATACCATGTCTTGAATTGATACAACATACATAGCTTATACAGGATATCATGTCATGAATTCATGAAACACATGAGTATATACAGTATACCATGTCTTGAATTCATACAACACACACAGCATATACAGGATATCATGTATTGATTTCATGAAACACAGAGTATATACAGTATACCATGTCTTGAATTCATACAACACACATGGCATATACAGGATATCATGTCTTGAATTCATGAACCAGACTATATACTGTATACCATGTCTTGAATTCATACAACACACATAGCATAAATAGTTTACCATGTCCTGAATTTGTGAAACACATGAGTATATACAGTATACCAGGTCTTGAATTCGCAAAACACGAGTATATACAGTATACAATGTCTTGAATTCATGAAACACACAAGTATATACAGTATACCATGTCTTGAATTCGTGAAACACATGGGTATATACAGTATACTATATCTTGAATTCGCAAAACACGAGTATATACAGTATACCATGTCTTGAATTCATGAAACACACAAGTATATACAGTATACCATGTCTTGAATTCATGAAATACACATAGCATATACAGTATACCATGTCCTGAATTCATGAAACACACATAGCATATACAGTATACCATGTCTTGAATTCATACAACACACATAGTATTGACAGTATAATATGTTTTGAATTAAAAAAATGCATGAGTATGTACAGTATAACATGTCTTGAATTCATAAAACACACATAGTATATACAGTATAACATGGCTTGAATTACAAAAATACACATAAGTATGTACAGTGTAACATGTCCTGAATTCATAAAACACAAATGAGAATATACAGTATAACAAGGCTTGAATTCATAAAACACACATAGTATATACAGTATAACATGGCTTGAATTCATAAAACACACATGAGTATATACAAGATAACATGGTTTGAATTCATGAAACACACTTGAGTATATACAGTATAATATGGCTTGAATTCATGAAACACACGAGTATATACAGTATAACATGGCTTGAATTCATGAAAAACACATAGTATATAGAGTGTAACATGTCTTGAATTCATAAAACACATAATATACACATTGTAACATTTCTTGAATTCATAAAACACTTGAGTATATACAGTATAACATGGCCTGAATTCATGAAATACACGAGTACATAAAGTATAACATGGCTAGAATTTGTAAAACACATGAGTATATACAGCATTACATGGCTTGAATTCATAAAACACATGAGTATATACACTGTAACATGTCTTGAATTCATAAAACACACATGAGTATATATACAGTATAAAATGGCTTGAATTCAAGAAACACACGAGTATATAAAGTATAACATGTCTAGAATTCGTAAAACACACGAGTATATACAGTATAACATGGCTTGAATTCATAAAACACATACGTATATGGATTGTAACATGTCTTGAATTCTTAAAACAGACATGAGTATATACAGTATAACATGGCTTGAATTCAAAAAGGACTAGAAATGTCATTCAAATTTGGTGTGGGTTGCTTTGGTATTTTATGGTACAGCAACACAAGTAGGTTTAGTGCCAAGGCAAATGGAGTAATGTACCTTGCCCAAGGACACTTCATAGTAACCAACCCAGACTGATTTGATGGTAGATTCAAACCAATACCCTTCTGGTCACAAGTCACACAAGTTAGCACACTAACCATTCAGAACCACTGCCTCCATTAGTTACCTCATATGATATGCAAGTAGGCACATCAGAACTACTCTATATCCCTGTGACAACAGATGATACTGAATTCATCTTTTCATTCCCAGTAAATGTATCATATGGTAGTTAGATGGTGTATATATATATATATATATATATATATATATATATATATATATATATATATATAACACAGTAGTAAAATGGTATACATATAACATGGTAGTGTGTGTGTGTGTGTGTGTGTGTGTGATTTGGATTTTTAACATTGCTTTGACAATTTTCCAGTCATATTGCTATGATGTCTGCAGTGTGGCAGTTTATAGTGACGTTTAGCACTGGGGCATCATGTCGCAAACATGTAGAATCTTGTCCCACCCAGTCACATTATCCTGACATAAGGCCAACCAGTCCTAATGCTAACCACTTAATCCTGAGTGCCTAGCGAGACAGCTGTTAGTACCATTTCTGTAGGTCTTTGGTACATGTATGACTCACCTGGGGTTCAAACCCACGACCAATATGGTAATAAGATGATATAATATGGTAGTAAGATGGTATATATATATATATAACATGGTAGTAAGATGGTATATCTATAACATGGTAGTAAGAAGATACAATTATAACATGGTAGTAAGATGGTATATGTATAACACAGTAATAAGAAGTTATATGTATAACATGGTAGTAAGATGATATAATTATAATATGGTAATAAGATGGTGTATGTATAACATGGTAGTAAGATGATATAACATGGTAGTAAGATGGTATATGTATAACATGGTAGTAAGATGGTATATGTATAATATGGTAGTAAGATGGTATATGTATAACATGGTAGTAAGATGATACAATTATAACATGGTAGTAAGATGGTATATGTATAACATAGTAGTAAGATGTTATATGTATAACATGATAGTAAGATGATATAATTATAATATGGTAGTAAGATGGTATATGTATAACATGGTAGTAAGATAGTACATGTATAACATGGTAGTAAGATGGTATACATATAACATGGTAGTAAGATGATATAATTATAACATGGTAAGATGGTATATGTATAACATAGTAATAAGATGGTATATGTATAGCATGGTAGTAAGATGGTATATGTATTATATGGTAGTAAGTATGGTGGTATCTATAGTAGTAAAATTGGGATCTCATTAGTTTCCAAGTTATGAGCCAAGTACTGGTGGTGGTAAGGATCAACACAAAGACCCATGTCAAATGCAAATCCAAAGGTCTTTTCATACCCAGTAATATATGGTTATAGGTTAGCGATGTCAAATGTTTCCAAGTGTATGACCATTTGACCCCAGCCCCCCTCCCCCACTACAATGCCCCAGGGTGTTGGAGCTCTATATCAACAAGTCTCATCATTTTACATCACTGGGGATCTATTGCACCAGGTGTCATGAATATTAATCTAAAGCTGTAGGAGACAGTGTTACAGACAAATGTACAGACAGACTGAGGTAATCACAGCTTCCACATTTTTATCAGTTCAGCCACCCTAAAGAAAAAACTGGTAACCCTCCATGACCCTTCAGAATGTCCTCTTTACCCTGATTTGGGTTGTGACCCTGGGTGTTGGAAACCACTGGTTTAGAAGTATATCTATCTAAATGAAACCAGGTTTCACTCCCAAAGGCAACAACAGTACATAGTGAATCTCTCAACTACCCACCCCCAGCCACAAGGGCTACAACAGAACAACTGTTAGGTTTATACTCTGAGCATAACACACTCCTGCATGTAGTAGGCGGTGAAAAACCATACATCTTGTTTGCCACTGAATGTGTTCTATTATGATGTTACAGTTCAGGCATACTAAGACTTTTTAAAAGAATGCAGTTGATACATCAAAATATTGGACTTTGTATTTTAAAGGTTTTGGCCTTTTTGGGCTTTATTTTTGTTTTCTCTGTGTAAATCTGCACTGTGTATCCTACATGGTGATGATGTGCCATTCAAACCTATAGATGAATATGAAAACATGATTTATCTGCCCTTAGGGCAGCACTCTTTTGCATCGGAGGAGACTGTGAAACCAACTTCTGGCAAGTATTGATTTCATGACATATAGCGCATAAATTCATCTGTTTGACTATTAAAATGCCAACAAAAGAAATCTATTGTTGTGTTCGTTCCAATCACAGTAGTAAGTGGATAGATGGGCAAAAAGTGACCTTGCACAGGTTCAGATTGGTCCCCGAAATACAAATAATTTTAAAGAAGTGGTGCAAAATAGCGAGACAAGCAAATTACTACCTTGTGTGGCATTTTGTACCTATGAGGTGAAGGTGATGCTGTTATAGCAGATAAGGGCCTTGTTTTATATCAGATCTAGCCACCCCAAAAGGTATTGATCTATTTATTCCACTCTTTAAATTAATAAGAAGCTATCCAAGCGCGATTTACAACAAACTAAAACCACTGCTAATCTATTTATAAACTTTGAAAAAACGCAAGCAGAAATTTTCAGACTTATGCAGGGTGTGACACCTATATCCTTGGCAAATCAGTCATAAAAAAATATGGAAAACTGTGCAAGACTTACATCCACCATTAGTGCTTAAAGAACAGTCAAATGTTACAAAATATATAGTATTCCAGTTGTGTCTTTATTATGATCATTAAGATATTTTGTCAATATTTCTTTTTGTCTCAGGAATGTGTCAAGGTTAATAAACATTTCATATCCTTGAATGAATTACATAATAAACGAAAGAAATAAAACTGGGTGATAAACATACAGTTACCATCATTTATCTGATATGTGCAGAATTTTCTCACTTCTTTGATTAAATAAAATGTTCTCATCTATACACGTATAACTAGTTCACCGTATCATTTATACATTCAGTGACAGACTAATGGGCTGCAAATCCATTTGTATAAATTTTATACAAAATACACCAGCAATCTAATAATGAAAAATAAAATTCTGTGTAAAATATGTGCATCTAAGATAACTAATAACATTATTCCAACACACAGGCATGTGAATACATGCACTTACATGTACCATTACAAGCAATGACAGCTTTAGTCAACTGCTCATTCTATGTGCTTACCGGAAGTTCTAAGTATGCAGCTGCGCGCTCCAGCAGACAGGGTAGGTAACCACATTTTCACATTTGTCTATACATAGTAAACATACCAAGAAGTTTAAATCTTATGTTTTAGACTGTACTGAAATATAGTGAGTTTAGCTCCAGGACCTTGCTTTACAATTATTAACACTGTTCTGACTCATGATTCCATAGATTTATCACCCTTCCTGGTGGACGTTACTATGTCAGTGGACCAGGAAGTTCCAGCTGATGTCATTTATCCTGAGCCTGTATAGTCCCATATCAAAGAATGGCAGCTAAAATCAATGGAATAAAGTTTTGAAATAGACAAATAATTGTTTGAAGGAACAAATTCAAATGGTTGTCATGGATACTGAGACTGTCAGAAGTGGAGTATATCAAGGGTCAGTCCTTGGGCCAGCATTTTTCCTAATTTTCATTGATGAGCTGCTTTTCTACGAAGGCTTTTGCTGACTTAATTAAACGTATGTCACGCATACCTGCCATAACATGACGTGTTGCACAAACAACACAATTTTGCACTCCCAAACCCCCTGACACTGATCTGTTCTGAAAAACATAATTTTCAGTAATCTTAGGGAATACAAGAAAAACCACATCTGTATACACCCATAACATGTAGTATGTACAAACCATAAACAGTCCTGCTATCCTTGGGGCAGTTTATACAGCAATTAAAATGAAAATAAATCCGGTATAAACAGCCACCTTTTCTTTGTAGTACTTAAATGGCTGACAACAGCTAGAGTGATGTGTTAAGTCCTTTGAAGACTGCTCTGGGGCAGCCCATTGTGCTAATTTGCACAGGTAAAGTTAACAGAGTGGAACAACCCAATTTATAGGAAAATCAAAGAGGTGCTAGATGCATGCAGAGGAACAATTATTATACACCAATGCCTGGAATGAGAATGTTTATGCCATCTGTATTAGAGATTATTGACAAGTTTGTGAATAGCAGCAATATTTCTTTGAAGTTGGATTTTACTCCATATATAAAACACAAAGCATGATTATTTCATTTGTCAGATTAGTGTTCAAGTGTGGTTCATTTTTGAAGGTGATTCTGGAAGTGACAAGCAACCAGCAAAGCAAGCAAGAATAAATCTGAGTGTTACTTTGTGAAGCACAGAGGCGGGGGGAAGGAGGGTCTTTCAATTCTTTGCCAATACTGCAAAACAAGAAGATATCGACACAAGTCATTTTGGAGATTATGATACCTATCACAATAAGAGCACCACTGTATGTAACATATCTGACAAACTGAACTGAACATTCAGGTTTGTTTTTCTATTATTATTCATTATCTTAATCTTGTATAAATACCACCTATTAATTGACCTATGTCTTTCAGGATGATTTTAGCCATGAAATAGATTGAGTGATGGATAATAATAATCACCTGATTTTTGTGTTGATAAAGCATTAACACTCATACTGGACAGAGGCTTTTATTAGTGCTGTGTTACCTGTAAAGCCCCCATTAAACTTGAAAATATTACGTTCCCTCCTCCATCCCCCCCCCCAATGAAATGATCAGTCCCAAATGTGATGCATATTAATTTTTCTATAGAGACCAGCATATCTCAAGGTCAAACTTTAAAGATACAGTTCTGACAATGCTAACATAATGTAAATCAAGAATAACTCCGTTCTGACCAGGATTTGCTGAGCAGTGCCAGCAGAGAAGTTTAAACAACAGTACCATCCAGTCTCTAGTGACTACAAAGATGAACACTAATGACACTTTAAGTTCAAACCCCTTACTGAACTATTGAGAGCATCACATACTGCATATGATTAAGCCTATATTTTGCCGCCAAATGGATTTTATAAACAGAAACTTGATGTATGTTTTTACTGCAAGTCGGTATGGTTGTGATTATTTGTTTGCACATATGTGTATGGTGATGATATTTTACCATTTTAAGTGTACCAGCTATTTCCTTCTTTGTAAGTGTATGAAATGCTTTGAAAAAAAACAGAAAAGTTCTTTTCTTTTATTTAGATTTTGAATTTCCAATCATTTTTTATCGCCTGATATTTAAAGAAAGGCTATTCTCAATTGGAGAACATTGCCTTTTGGATCATGTGCACTGACCCCCTTGTGTCCCTCAAAACACACTTTCTGAGTCTCAGAAACTCTCCAACACTGGGAAAATAGCAGGTATGGTCATGCACCACTGTAATGAAGGAATACAGATTTTACTTAGTACTCCACTGCTGGACTTACAGAATACTCTTTGTTTTAATGTTTAAATTTCTGTGCACATTATTGTTCTGCTTTACAACCCGATTCATATGTTGTGTGCTGTTATAGACTAGTTTCGTGTGAAAGTGGAAACCCTGCATGGTACATGTAAGACGAGCTAATACACCTGTTTTTATCTATTTTTATTGAAAAGCAATACTTCAATTATAAATAAATTGTGTTAACCTGAGTATTTTCCAATAAAATGACCTCTCTGAGAATTTATATCCATAATTACACTTTTCAAGGATTCTGTCATAAAAATGGAGGAAATTTCAGAGTGTTGCTGGGGCTGTCCCAATCAAATGTGTGCTCAAGAACAAGAGTCTGTCACAACTAACAATCCAACATAGATACGATCTGTCAGCAGTTTTTCTCATACACTTCAAACCAAAGATGGAGTAGTCATACTGAGCCTAATTTATCCAAGTCATTAATTTCCCAAAAACACTATCTGGTGTTACTTGGTATGTTGTGTTTATTAGTGATAAATATTTATTAAAAGAAAAAGGTCATAAGACAAGTAACATGCCGGTGTTTGATTATTTACAATCATCATTGGCTTCATTTCCGTCTTTAATGCACATTCATTATTGGTCTTTTTTTGGCATCTGAGAACTTTTTCGTCATAAAAGCAAAGTTGTTTCGTAGGTGCATAATTCAGTCAAACGCCTTATAAAAAAAAAACAACCCACCCCCATTATTTGCAAGTTAAGTTCATTTTCCTTTCATTTTCATGCAAAAGTGTTACAGAATTTTTTACCTCTTCGCATGAAAATTGGATAATATCTTCTCCTTTCGATCCTTATAGTGTGTAGTTAAGAAAAAACGGGATAAAATACGAATAAGTTTTCGTTTGACAAGATGAACACGTCACAGTTACTCGCGTCTAACTCAATATTGTAGTGGTCTCCCTTAGTCGCGTTGGGTTCATATTACCTCCCTTAGACCATGCTTCACAGCTTGTTCACCAACGATCAACAGCATACGTACATATATTGATCTAGTATTGATAATATATCTTCGGCATTATCGAAAGAAATCCTTTGTACATAAATAGTTTATCTCCTTTAGCAAGAAACATATAATACATGCAGGCGTATACTGTCTACGATTGTTGTAAGATTGAATGATCGAACAACAGAATAAAACATGGTTTTAAAAAAAAAATCCATGATAAATCAAATGGTTTTACTAGCTGAGTAACGATCTGTTTTTCTTGCGCATTGACGCCTTGTATAAAAAGTAACGCACCGGAAAAGGCCAAATAATGCAGAGGAAAACAACATTTAACTTGCATCCGAAGGGGAAATATACTACTGTAACAAACATTTTCTTTGACAGCTATAAAAATTGCTATAATGGAATTTAAATAAGTAGCACACATACCCTCCACATGAAAGCATTTTTTTTTTATTTTTGTAAATTATTGTCATACATACCTACGTACTCAAGTTTTTCTCAAAATACTGAAGAGCAGCACGGGCAGTTAAAACAATATTCCTGTGCTGGCACTTAATAAACTGACATTTTCGCAAAACAGGAACACATAAACTGACTGCAGTATGACATATAAAAAAAAAATTAACAGATATCAGAATTATAAATTAATCTACCAGACAGAATTAATTTCTGATATTCTTCCAGGCTGAAAATGGCACACTCCTGCAACAGTGGTGTTGACTGGAAAATTTGAGGCTATAAAATACATGATTAGATCATCATGCATTATAATAGTATGCTTGCATCATTTGTGATCTGTTAACTTTCCTATATCCTTGGAGAAGATTTCTTGATCATTTGCGCTGAAGATTTTAAAATGCATTATACTACAGGACTACTATGTTACTTAGGTTAATATTGCCATATCATATTTTATGACATAACATCTATAATAACGATTCGTTACATCACAGTTTTGCCATGCAAGGAAATGGCACAATATCATAGGAATCTGATTTCAAATGTCGATTCACTTCATTATTCTGTAATTTCTTTTTTTTTTAAAAGTCAGTGGTTGTCCTCATGTAATAAATATAGCGTTACAATTGCGCTCATTTGAAATTAAATTTATGAAACTCGTTCAATAATAAAAACTTGTGCTCGACAGGGCTTGAAAAAGGTAGAAATTATTCGACTGGTGTTATAAATTGCATTTGAAATGAACACTGATGTTAGATCGTATATACTCCTATTTGAAGACGTGAAGTCCTATGGTATTTTGATTGACCTATAAACCGAGTCCTTGGATCGCAGTTCTCCTTTACCTTTTAGTGTTAACTCCACAGGTCAAAGCTTGCAAATTTCAGAGAGAGAGAGAGAGAGAGAGATTCTTCTAATAAAAACAACAGACAGATACATTAAGAGCTTTCTGACTATAAGGACTAACCATTTAATATTTTGCGGGGCTGGGTTGATGGATGTGTATTGTTAATAACTTTACAAAAATATACTTGCTCTGATTTGTAGAAAAAAAGAACTAATTCTATTCATAATAATTGCTGAGTTAAAGAAACATATCCTGGTTGGAAAGAAGTTCACAAGCCCCCTTCTGTTCACCCACCCCCACCCCGCCTTACTCAAAATCGTGATTGGACGATTTCGTTCAATTCAAACAGAGACGTCACAAGGCCATATACAGAACAGAAAAGTCTCAAAGTCATATAAAGAACAAAAGTCTCAAGGTCATATACAGAACAGAGAAGTCTGAAGGTCATGCAAAGAATAGGGTTGTCTGAAGGCCATATACGTAATTAACATATTTTGATTCCTATAGTATTAAATTTACAAAGTCCACATTGTCTCGTATATTTTACTTCTTAACTTGAAATTACATTATGAATATGATGTGTACGTTATACACCTTTACCCTCAATAACTGACATTTTCCAGAAACCGCAGTAGAGCAAAATCATTTTTAACGTATTTCGCAGCTTACCATTATTTAAGAAACAAGATATTCGGTCATAAAACCGATGTATATGGAAGCATTAGGTTGTCGTTGACATGTAGAGATATTTATATTGCATGTCTGATCAAGATGGCGCCCTGTACGTTTTGCACGAGTTGCCTATTGCAATCTCTTGACACGATTATGAGGACTCGACGACAAAATGGTGCATCAGGATTGTCTTACTAACACGCTGACACAAAAATGAAGCCGAAGTATGTACATTTGTTTTTATGTACGCAGTTTTAATTGTAGCATTTTATTGATAACGTACGGCATTATGTTTCGTCAGCCTCTGCATCTTCTTGTACATCAGCGTCCAAGTAGTTATTAATGAAACTGCTTTTTTAAGAGAGAGAGAGAGAGAGAGAGAGAGAGAGAGAGAGAGAGAGTTATGTATGTAGATGTGACGAGTAGATTTCCTTGTACAATGCATATATTTTGTTTGCGACATTTCAATGATATACATGTAACCGATTCAATAAACGTGTGAACTTGTGAACTACCCCGGCGCCAATAACATGGCAGACGACAAATTGTGCCAGCAAACGTTAGACATAACAAAATACAATCAAGTTTATCATTACCAAGTATGTGAAAATAACATTTTCCATTTGAAAATCCAGAAAGTACCTCAAGCCAAATAAATATATAAAAAATACCTAAAGGTAAGTAAATATAAAATCACCTTTAAGCTAAATAAATATATAAAATTACCTCAACTAAAAAAAATATAAGATTACCTGAAGCCAAATTAATAAAATTTCTACCGATTCCCAATACTAATGGCTATTTAGAGGTCAAGCTGCTCGACAGTATGTACTCAGGCCAGTTTGGATATTTTAAAATAAAATACATCGAACTGAACCCACTGTTACTTACTGTTCCATTACACCTGCGTTGCTAGGTTTCAGATGGTCACATTTTCCATATTTAAAATCAACTATTTGAAACCTCATAAAATGTTGCAGTAGTATAAGTCAGAGGAAGCTGAACCAATCATTTTTGTGTTTGTATATTCAGGGATACGAGAACTTTAAAAATCACAATTTTAAAAAATAACTAGATCACTCTTATTTAGTATCTTCTTTTTATACCTCAACTTTAAATTACAGAACAGTCAGCGCACGAAGACAATTGCCAAACACTTGACGTTTCTAACACATCGTCAATAATGGCACCAACCTACATTGTATAAGATTCAACAGTTTCTAATGATGTAATGGATATATATATATATATATATATATATATATATATATATATATATATATATATATATATATATATATTGTTACGTATATGTAATTAAATTGTTTGTGTGTTAGTTTTAAAATTCTTTTTATTTTATTTTTGTTTCATTACATTTTATTGTAATGATTCTTTCCATGGGACTCGAAATTTTTTTTCAGTAATTCGATATTTTCTTTTAGTAAGTTGTTTATCTAAGACGTAAAACGTGTTACATGATAATTATTTTTAGTTAACCTAGTTCGTCTTGGGTTGGGAAGTTCGTAAACAGGAAGTTAAAATGATTGGTCAGTATCAAGGCCATACTTTGCTTGCATGATCACCATGTGTAAACAACGTTTTTTTATTATTGGTTCTTAAGTGGGGCTACACTGGTGTACGTGATAGATCTCTTGTAGTAAGAGACCACATGACCCATCTCGCGAGACTTGAAATGATGTTTTTGGGGTTTAAATACGCATTCTTAATATTTTTCTGCCAGAGTAGTTTTAACATCTTGAAGGAACAAGGTGTTTTTTTATTTGTTGCCAGATTGTTTGTTTTTCATTTGTTTTTTGGATTTAATAATTTCTTCCTAAGAAATTCAACAAGTGGACTTTTTTATAAAAAAAAATTCTGAAAGATATTCATGGAAATTTATTCTGGAATTATTCGTAAACAAAAACTGTGATTCAATTGAGGAATTGTTGATATTCGTACCTGGACCACATCTGACGTCATCACCTTCCATATTTGTATGTCGTCAAGATTCGAACCTGGATTCTAAGAGAACTATTTAATGATAGGACTTGTATTTTTCGTTCTTAGGATTAAAGTTTGGATTATATTCACAAACTGTGAGTCCTATTTTCCAATTTTTACATTGTTTCCTAGGGAAATAAATTATTTTGTTAAAACATACAAAGCTTGTTGGCTTTCACTCTTTTCTTTGTTACTGAGTAAGAGCCCTTGTCACGTAACAAAGAAAATTGGGTTGCTCGTCCTTGGATATATGAAGTTTGGTTAAATATTTCAGAAAATTGTTTTTTGAAATTTAAATTCCCCTAGTCTCTAAATCCCAAGTACTATTTTACATTTTGTTTGAAATCTTTAGTGAAAACAACAGGCTTTCATTCACAATGTCATCAAAAGTGGAAACTTTTCTTTCTAATCCAACTCGGGAGCAGTTGGATAGTCTGAAAAAAGACGAGTTGCTTGAACTTGCCAGAAAGTACGATCTTTCTGAAGCAAAATCTTCCTTAACGAAACAAGAAATTAAAAATATTTTGATCCAATATTTGGTGGGGAAAAATATTTTTGATAAAAGTGTTTTGGCTTCGGTCAGTAAGTCGGTATCGGACTCTGACATAAAAGTAATGGAATTAAAACTGAAATATAAGATGGAACTAGAGTTAAGGGAGCTCGAGCTTCAGAAAGAAGAAAAAGAGAAACAAATGCAGTTGCAATTTGAAGAGAAGCAATTGCAATTGCAATTTGAGAAAGAGGAGAAACAGAGACAGGAGAGGGAGAAAGATAAACAATTACAATTTGAGAAAGAGGAGAGAGAGAGAGAGACATGCAATTACAAAGAGAGAAGGATGAAAGGGAATTTCAAATTAGAATGAAAGAATTTGAGCTGGCAAGTGACAAGCACGATCCCACTTTACATACAAATTCAAGTTTTGACATTACAAGAAATATCAGGTTAGTTCTCCCTTTTAGTGAAAAGGAAGTAGACAAATATTTTATTTATTTTGAAAAAGTTGCTGAAAATTTGAAATGGCCAAGGGAGCATTGGACTCAATCTTTGCAATGTGTACTTTTCGGCAAAGCCCGAAATATCTATGCATCCCTGTCAGTACAACAGAGTTCTGATTATGATTTGGTTAAGGAATGCATTTTAAAGGGTTAGGCGTTAGTCCCTGAGGCTTATCGGCAAAAATTCAGAAACTGTAAAAAAGAAGCTGGACAGACTTATGTTGAATTTGCTAGAGAAAAAGAACAGTTATTTAAAAGATGGTGCTTAGCCAAGAAAGTTGAACATGACTATGAAAGTCTTGAACAACTTGTGTTACTTGAAGAGTTCAAAAATTGTGTTCCTAATGACGTTAAGAATCATCTTGAAGAGCATAAGATTGAAACCTTGGAAAATGCTGCTCTTGCTGCCGATGAGTACTCCTTAACTCCTAAAGTTCCTCTTGTAGGCAAATCATTCACTCAGCAGTCTACTGGTAGAAAGGTATTTCAGCCTAATACGACTCCTCCTAAAATTCAATCTGGCACAACTTCTAAAAATCAAGCTTCTGATAAACTTGATTCAAAATACTTGTCTCTGCCTACGTGTACCTATTGCAAGAAAAAAGGACACGTAATTTCTGATTGCTTCAAATTGAAATATAGGCATCAGAATCAAGATAGACCTATCCCAAATGCTCTTATTTCTAAGAGGTCAAGGTCACGGTCATGTATTGAAAGCAATACATTTGTTGGGCCTAATAAACCCCAGTCTGATTTTATTATGGAGAATTTTGAACCATTCATGTCGAAAGGTTCTATATCACTCTTGGGTGATTTGCCCAATCATATCCCTATTAAAATTTTAAGGGATACAGGAGCTTCTCAATGTCTTTTGGTGTCAGGTATTTTGCCTTCTTCTGAGAAGTCCTGTTCTAATGAGACTGTTCTCATTCAGGGAGTAGAGTGCGGCTTTGTTAATGTTCCTCTCCATTCTGTAAATTTGTCATCAGACTTAGTTTCAGGACCTGTGACAGTCGGCATAGTGTCCAACTTACCCGTTGAGGGCATTCATTTGTTGCTAGGCAACGACCTAGCTGGAGACAAGGTTGTGGTTAATCCACTTGTAACTGACAAGCCTTCTTTGGATCAGAAACTTGATCCTATTGAAAATCAATAACCTGAGTTATACCCAGCTTGTGCAGTTACCAGAGCTATGTCAAAGAAAGCTCTTGAGAATGATTTTGATAAGGAAAATATTCCTTTAGCTGACACATGTATTGGTCAGGCTTTTGATGAGGTCACTTTCACTTCTAATTTGGATCAATCGAAAGGTATTGATCACAGTGATCCTCTTTTAAATGCTCATTCTCTTTTATCTAATCAGGGTGATAAACGACAATCGCTTTTCGTCGAACAGGAAAAAGATCCTGAGATCTCCTGTTTGTTTCAGAGGGCCATTAGTGAAACTGAAGCCACTGAAGTACCTGTCTGTTATTTCATCAAAAATGGAATTCTTATGAGAAAATGGAGACCTCCCGAGATACCTGCTAATGACGAGTGGTCAGTGAACTATCAGATTGTAGTTCCAAAATCATACAGACAGGAAATACTTAGTTTGGCCCATGAAACTTCTCTGGCTGGCCATTTAGGGATAAATAAAACTTATAACAAGATCTTGACTCACTTTTACTGGCCAAAAATCAAAAGTGATGTTTGTAAATTTTGCAGATCTTGTCATACTTGTCAAATGGTAGGAAAATCCAATCAGAAGATACTTAAGGCTCATCTGCAACCAATTCCTGCATTTGACGAACCATTTAGCAAAATTATGGTAGACTGTGTTGGTCCCTTACCTAAGACCAAGTCAGGCAACCAATATTTGTTGACCATTATGTGTGCGTCAACAAGATTCCCAGAGGCAATTCCTTTGAGGAATATTCAAACCAAAACTATAGTAAAAGCTTTGATAAAGTTTTTTTTACTCAATTTGGCCTTCCCAAATCTGTCCAATTGGATCAAGGATCAAATTTCATGTCTGGAATTTTAGAGCGAGCTATGCACGAATTAGGCATTAAACAATTTAAACCTTCTGCCTATCATCCTGAGAGCCAAGGGGCCTTACAAAGAATTCACCAGACTTTAAAGAATATGATTCGATCACATTGCTTTGATACTAGCAAAGATTGGGATGAAGGCATTCATTTACCTTTGTTTGCTGTTAGAAAGTCCGTTCAAGAATCTTTAGGATTCAGTCCCTTTGAACTAGTTTTCGGACATACTGTGCGTGGACCTTTGAAATTGTTGAAAGAGAAACTTCTTTCAAATGAAGATACAGAGCTCAATCTTCTTGATTATGTTTCTGATTTTAAGTACAAATTGTCAAAGGCTTGTGAGGTTGCAAGAGCAAATCTGCGCTCTACTCAGTCCAGAATGAAATCAAGATATGATAAAAACTCAAGGGATAGGAGTTTTCAGCCTGGTGATAGAGTTCTAGCTCTCTTGCCCATTCCACAAAATCCTCTTCAGGCCAAGTCTTATGGTCCATACACGGTTGAAAAGAAAGTAAATGATTTAAATTAAATCATAAATACTCCTGGTAGGCGAAAACAAAAACAACTTTGCCACATTAATATGCTAAAGGAGTATATTGAAAGAGATAGCCAAGTAAATCATACAATTAATTTAGTTGTACCTGTCCCACCAACTGAGGATCTATGTGAAGAAATTCAATTGGACAACGTTGATCTTGGAGCAACAAATCTTCGGAATTCGGAAATTATGAAAGATCTAGACCAGAAACGTGTACATTTGCAACAACAAGAAAGAAATGAACTTAAACAGTTATTATTCGAATATGAGCACTTGTTTCCGGATATTCCTACGAGGACAAATACAATTTTTCATGACGTTGAAATCGTAGATTCAAAACCTGTGAAACAACACCCATACAGGATGAACCCTCTCAAACAGGAATACTTGAAAAAGGAAATTCAGTATTTACTGGAGAACGATTTCATAGAGCCCAGTAAAAGTGATTGGTGTTCACCATGCATACTTGTTCCGAAACCGGATAAAACTTTCCGTATGTGCACTGATTATAGGAAGGTGAACAGTGTGACAAAAACAGATTAATTTCCATTACCAAGAATCGATGATTGTATTGATAAAATTGGAAATGCCAAGTACGTCACCAAATTTGACTTTCTGAAAGGATTTTGGCAAATTCCACTTACGGAAAGAGCGAAAGAAATTTCGGCATTTGTAACTCCAGATGGACTCTATCAATATAAAGTAATGCCGTTTGGGATGAAGGGTTCCCCAAGTACGTTTCAACGCTTGATGAATATGATTACCTCTGGTCTAGATAATTGTGATGCTTATATTGATGATGTCGTCATCTGCAACGACACCTAGAAAGGACATCTAGCCACGATTCGGAAATTCTTTGAAAGACTCACTGATGCTAATTTGACAATCAATTTATCTAAAAGTGAGTTCTGCCGTGCTTGTGTAACTTTTCTAGGACATACTGTGGGACATGGTCAAGTTAAACCTATTGATGCTAAGGTGAAGGCTATCTCTGATTTTCCTGTGCCTGTCAGTAAAAAGCAATTAATGCGATTTTTGGGTATGGCCGGATACTATCGAAAGTTTTGTTCCAATTTTTCCAATATTGCTGAACCCCTGACAAATTTGTTAAGTAAGAGAAATAAGTTTCTTTGGACCGAAAAATGTCAGGAAGCTTTTGATAGATTAAAAGCCATACTCAAAAGTGTGCCGGTTCTAACAGCTCCAAATTTCAGTCAGTCTTTTAAACTGTCTGTGGATGCAAGTGATGTTGGGGTTGGAGCAGTATTGATTCAAGAAGACAGAAATGGTATTGATCACCCAGTATGCTATTTCTCTAAGAAATTAAATAAGCACCAAAGAAATTACTCAACAATCGAGAAGGAATGTTTGGCTTTAATATTGGCATTACAACATTTTGAAGTTTACATTAGCTCAGCTCCTTCTCCGGTAGTTGTGTATAGTGATCACAACCCCCTTACTTTCACCGACAAGATGAAAAATAAAAATCAAAGATTATTAAGGTGGAGTTTGTTTTTGCAAAAATATAATCTCAACATCAGGCACATCAAAGGAAAATACAATTTGATTGCAGATGCACTTTCCCGTGTATAGAAATATTATTTCATATACACTTTATATAATTCATAAGAATTTTCTTATGGAATTTTGTTTA